>VSMD01082018.1:0-39741 GCA_008750895.1 Mirza zaza
TGTGTAGCTTGCAAAAATTTTCTCCCATTCTGTGGGTTGTCTGTTTGCTCTCTTGACAGTTTCTTTGGCTGTGCGGAAGCTTTTTAATTTCATTAGGTCCCATTTGTTTATTTTTGTTGCTGTTGTGATTGCCTTTAGGGTCTTCTTCATAAATTCTTTGCCTAGGCCAATGTCTACAAGAGTATTTCCAACATTTTCCTCTAGAATTCTAATAATTTCACACCTAAGGTTCAAGTCTGTTACCCAGCATGAGTTGATTTTTGTGAGAGGTGAAAGGTGTGGGTCTTGTTTCAGTCTTCTACATGTGGCTATCCAGTTTTCCCAGCACCATTTATTGAATAAGGATTCTTTTCCCCAGTGTATGTTTTTGTCTGCTTTGTCGAAAATTAGTTGGCTATATGAGGATGGTTTTATATCTGGGTTCTCTGTTCTGTTCCACTGGTCAATGTCCCTGTTCAAACTATAGGCTATAGTCATAAACTACGTTTTCAACCCAACAACAAACTATTGGCTGCTAAGACATTTCCTTATTTATGGCTGAACTTATGCCTGATGGATACATAGATAGGTTATGATGTTTCAATTCTGCCTAAAGAAATATTAAAACCACTAAGTAGATATTCAGATGAAAATAGGGGAATTCATTTAATCATTTATGTTTCCATATATCCAGATAGTAAATGTTGTCAGTAAAATGTTAAAAAAAACAGAATAATTTAATTTTTGATGGTGCATTTGTTGTCATAGGCACATAAACTCTTAACAGAATTTGGGCAGCATTTGGTATACTAATGATACATTATACACATTCTAAATAATATTTCACCACACAAATTAGTTCTCAAATGCAATTTGCATAAAGACACCTGCTTACCTGTTCTTTTTAACTCCATGGCATGATTTAAAGATGTAACACAATTTGTCATGCTCTGATTTCCCCAACACACCTGTCCTTGAATGTCACTTTTTAAATGATGATTAAGGAAACAAATATACTCCTCTACAATAAAAAGGTGTTGCAGAAGTGATTTTTGCTCATGTTACTGCAAAGCAAAATGACTAGCTGCAGAACAATGAATACTACTCGGCAGTGAAGCCACTATTGAACACAATATATCAAAAGCCAATGTATTTCTTTTCAATGTCTGTGTTCCAGTATACAATTCCTATTGAGTTATCATTTATGAACCTATTTTAGAGGACTTATGCACTTTGGCTGCAGATCGCCTGTATGAGAGATTATTTTTAGAAAAAAAATAACCACATTTGTATAATAACCTGAAACATGTGACGTATACCTTCTAAAATCACATTCATATATGAACATTGAAGTTATTAGCTTATTTCTGATAATTTTAATATAGAAATATACAAGTATAAGATTGGAAGTGACTTTATACATCACAGATTTCTGTGACCAGCTTGCTACTTGAACTCTTCATATACCACTTGTATGAGACAATTATCTATGTTGTGACTATTTTGGTAAACTAATCAAGTGCCTTGACAGCCTCTTCCATTTTGAAACATTTTAAGATTTGATGTTTTTTTACCTGGGTGGAAATTTCTCTTTCTAAAATTTCCATTTATTAGTCCTATACTTGTTCCGGATGATACTGCTTTATATTTGAATATTGCTGCTGTGTTCTCCTAAGTAATCTCGTTCCAAAACTTTTAATGTCTTGAGTTCTCCAACTATTTCTCACATTATATTGAGTGAACGGATACATTGTTTCTTGATCTGTTAGACATTTTTATTTTTCTCTTTGGAAAGTTGGTTATATTTTGTTCCCAATACCACAGATCAATAGATTGAAAAAGAACAATTCATATTATCATGTACAGTTTTATACCTGTGTATGAATCTGGCTGCTTAGGGTTTTGTGGACCAATCTTCTATGTACTGGGCAGGATTCTTCACTTTTTCTTATTTTATGAATGTTATAATACCATATCATATAGTCTTGTTATGTGAATACAGCTATGTCCCTTAGTTCCTTTCCCAACACAGTATCTCCTGACAAGTTCCAGAAGAGAGAAGATAAGGAATATTTGTTTATTTTTTCCTGTTGAGTAGGCCCCTGAACCTCTTTCAAAAGAAAGTTTTAGAGTAGTCATATTTTACAGTAGTTAAAATCAACCTAAATAAAAACCCAAGCACATTTCATTTAGGAAAATCTTATCTACACGTGACATTTGAAGTGAGCAATGAGAACTGAAGAAGCCCATTTTTAATGGATGCATTAAGGAGATCTTGAGCAGAACAAGGCAGGGTTTCTACCGAATGTATCTCCATTTTTTAAAAAAATAAGTCTCATTGTGGCAAAACAGACATGAACATGTGTTCCAAACCTATGAGTATGAGAAGAAATTGCCCATTTGAAAAAGACTAATGATTGTCAAGCTTAGATTTGTCAGTTGACTTCTTACCCTGATACCTGCCACCCTCAAAAACTTTATGACAAACAAGGACGTTCTCTTTTACAATAATTTCACCAATGTCAAAATCAAGGTATTAATATCAATACATTATTACTATCTAGTTGTCAGACCCACATAAGTTGCACCAATAGTCTCAATAACATACTTTATGGCAAATGGATCTAGTGCTAAGTAACACGTTACATTTGGTGCTGAGGTCTCAGTCTGGAAATATTCCCCAGTCTTTCCTTGACTTTTCTCATATTGGAACTTTTAAATTTACCATAGAATTCTCTTCAGTTTGGGTTTGGGTGATGTTTCCTTGTGATTAGATTCAGGTTACACATCTCTGGCAGGAGTAATAATACAAACTATGCTGTCCTATTCTTGTCTGCAACCTATCAGGTGGCACACAATTCTGATTCATCCCATTATATCTGATGTTTTATTTAATCACCCAGTTAGGATGGTATGTGTCAGGCTTACCCAGTGTAAGTTTTGAGGTTTTCCTTTTTTGTAATTAATAATGTATTTTATGAGCAGTCATTTTGAATCTATTCAAATGTTCCATTCATTGGACATTTTAATTAATTAACTAATTAAAATCAGTATGGATTTATGATTTTCCATTTTATTCAGTGAAGTTTGATCTGTTGCTATTTGCATTTATTTTGATGTTCTAATTGTCTCTGATATGACCAGTAGTGGCTCTTTCAAGCCAAAAATTGTTTCCTTTTAACATCCCCTCACTGTTCTTTGAGCACTTTCTTGCTTTTTGGCACTAGTAGATATTTTAAGTTCATGTTATATTTTCTGTGCCTCAGCCCTAAAGTCAAGTATTTTTCCAAGGAGCTCTTGCTTCATTTTGTGGAGAATCTTATTTAGAAGCCAACATTCAGCACCAGGTGTGCTTATTGTCCTTAAGGTTATGATGCTCACACACCCTCTTAATGGAGAGTTAGGGGATAAAAGTATGCATATACATACAAACATATGGGTAAATACATACTATATATAAAATGCACACATGTACAACATATATATCTTTATGTTTAATATTTATTTTTATAGCTCTCTGTCCATCAAAAACATTGAGTTCACACTGATTTATTCCACACAAGATTCATTCCAGTTTCCTTCCTTTTATTATTTGTAACGTCCTTTTCCAATGTGACAAATCTGGTTTCCATTATACTTAGAATATTCATACATTTGTTAATCTTTCTGTATGTAACCAATATCCCATCTTCACTACTGGACCCTCCCCAAGCCAATGTCCTCCTCACTCACTAGGGCTCTGGCAGTCCATGCCATGCCTTCCCCACACAGATGCTCTCATTATCCTGCTTGGGCTCCAAACCCCTCCACGGGGGCGGCACTTCCTACATGGAAGCAGCCCTTACCCTGCTCAGGCCCTGGCTATCTGTGCTGGACTATGTGTACACCTTTCTCGGAATGTTCAGGCTCTGCAAACCTGCACCAGGTCTCCTCCTCGTGGAGATACCATCCTCACTCACCCTACCTGGGTTTTAACATTGCCATGGGCTGTCCCACCACTACTCCTCCTCAGGCATTGACACCCCTTGCTCAATTATTGTCTCTCCATATGGTCGCTGTCCACGTCCTGCCTGGGCTATGGTTCCCAAGGCCAGGCTGACCCTGCCCCCACATGGATGCACTCCCTTCTCTGCTTGAGTGTTGACATCCCACAGCAGGCTGACCCTGTATGAATGCCCTTCTCTTTCTGCTTGCACTATAACATCCTACGCCAGGTTGAGCCTCACTGTAGATGCCCTTCTCACTTCACCCAGGCTCTGACATCCATCAATTGAATTCTCATACTCCCTTCTCGACCTCACATCTTCCTCAATTCAACTGGACTCTCACGTGCTATACTGGGCTACTCCCTATGTGTTCTCTTTTCCCTGCTATGACACTCGGAGCCAGGTGGCCCTCCTACACTGCTGGGGCTTAATACATAATTCTGGGCCACTGTGGCTTCTACTCCCCATTCCTGTATGACTGGAGACCTTCTTTGTTCTGCCCACCTAGCAGCTTTAGAACTGAATTGTTCTGGAAAGAAAAGGAAGATGGAGAGAAAGAGAAAAGGCCCAAAAGAGATTTATTTAGAAGAATTTAATTGTAGCCTATATGTAAACTGACTGCATTTCTCCTATATAGAATTTATTCATGTCTCTAATCCACTCACTTCTCTTTCATTCCTAACGGACCTGAAAAATGTACCAATTGTGGAATACTGAAAAACGGAGCATACACAGGATCTTGGTAGGAGGAATTAAAGTCTTTCTGAAATTCTACATTTTCCATCTTTCAGTATTAGGCTATGCACACACGCACACACACACACACACAATTTTCTCTTTTGGTATCAGAGAAAGTGGTAAAGTAGACACATACATATTGCTAAGAAAATTGACTCTGAAAAGATAAAATTCTACAAAAAGTCCCTATGCTATTAGCAGTTCAATGTGTTTGTGCCGAGAACACAGCTAAACTAAGATGTGATTTTGACTTTCTGCAATTTATGTCAAAATCAATTAGAGTTAGTCTTGGGCTCAGAAAATTAAGAACCGGTTCATGTTGACATATATTTGCAATGTTTTTTCCAATTTAGCTTCAGTTTTCTACTTATATGCATTATATAATTGTTTTCTACTGAATTAGGAAAAAGGGTATGTGAATATAGATTTCAAAAGGACCTTGATGTACAAAAGCAAATATTAAAGTCTACATTAAAAGAAAACATATACAAAAGTCCACATCTTTAGATGTGTTTTCCAAGCTAGCTGATTGCCAAGGTTGGTTTTTCCTTTCTCTATTCCTCCCCTCTCCTCCCCTCCCCCCTCCCCTCCCTTCCCTCTCTTCTCCCTATTTCTTTCTTTTTCCATACTCCTAGTTAACAATCCTTCCTTCCTCCCTTCCTTCCTTCCTTCTTTCCTTCCTCATTTGACTGATTCATAATGTGAAATTAGAATTTATAGCATCTTAAACAGTGTCTCCCATAGAGTAAAGATGTCTGGAAAAATTTCTCCTGTTTTCTAGAAAGTGGAGATGGGAGTAGGTAATTAATAATTCAGGAATATATCAGGCTAGACCTATATTCTGAAAACATATGTGGCCAATTCAGTGAATTTACTTAAAATTGTCTTTAATCATTCAGGTACTTGGTTTATATGATGTCAAATGCACACTAAATTGTTTAAATATATTGATACTAATATATACATAATTATTGGAGAATATTCCATTGAATCACTGGATTTGATCATAGATTTTGTTAATGGAAAATCATGATTTTTCTATGTAAGATTTTCCATGTATTTTAATGAAAATATCATATATATCTCTTTATATTACATTTATGTGTATTTTGGAAAGATATACAATATTTATAATTAATATCAAAAGTTGGTCTTCAAAATTTACAGTAGCCATTTTTTTCAGTCCATTTAAACTTTATAAAGTTGCATTTTCTTTTCTTTTAAATAAATCAAGCATGATATTATTATGCTTACATAATTTGATATCTAGGTTGCTTATAGTGTTATAACCATTTTTTATACTTTATACTTTAGAGAGAATTTTTAATTAAATATTTTATTCATCTGAAAAATACATATTACATAAATAAGGTGAAAAATATAATAAGTTTATTATCTACTGAGCCACCTCCCAACTTGAGGAAACCCTAACCAATAAATTGAAATTCTTTGGATGTCCTTTTTCAATAGCGTATGTCTTTTTTATGATCTGGAAATTTTATCCTGTTTTTGTTTTACTTTATGGTTTTCTTATGTATGTATTTATCTTTAAAAGATAAATTGTTCATTTTTGCATTCTTTCCAATTATGTATGATATTATCAGTACTGTATGTATTTTCTCTAGCTTTAGAGAAAAAGCACATAAACTCTCTTTATGTGTTTGATGATGCTCAGAGTTTTAGGTTTTCATTTTTCACTGCTGTTTAATATTTCATTTTATAATTATATCCAAGGGAAATTTTGGCTATTTCTTTTATTTTGCATGATAGACAATGCATCTATGTATATTTTGGGGTTATACGTAGTATATTTCTATCATCCTAGCTAATAGGTATGTTGTAAATTTTAAAACAAATAAGATAATGTAAAAAAAACATTTTTGGTACATTTTAATAGAGACATAATATAAAGAATACTATGATAAAATATATCTCAAATATCCTAGGAATGGAATTGCTGAGTTTTGTGCTAGGCATATCCTCAAATCATTAGATAAATTTAAATATATTTCTAAAATATTTGTACTGATTTTTACTCAAAATCACAGAGTATGACTATCTTGTTGCACGTATACTTGATATTGACAGATTGTAAAAACAGTTTTGGTAATCTAGCAAGCATGAAATCGTATAAATTGGAAGAGTTAATTTACTTGTTCCTAATTTTCAAAGTGATTAAGATTTTTGTTTTGTTTCAGTTTGTTCTTCCTCTTCTATGAAAGGTGCATTGATAGTTTTTGTCTATTTTTGCACTGGGATTTATTTCTTCTTATTTGTTTTAAGGGTTTAAAAATATATATGCTGAAATTAAAAAAAATAAAAAATAAAAAAAATAAAAAAAATAAACTTGTAAAAAAAATATATATATATATTCTGTATGCTAGTACTCTATCAGTTATGTTTGTTGCAACTACATTTTCTCACTCTTCACTCTCATTTGATGACTTTTGATGAATAATTTCTTAAGCATAATATAGTTGAATATATCAATAATTTTCTTTATTTTATGTGCTTTTTCATTTTTTTAAGAAATACTTCTCCTTTCTTAAGTCACAAAGATATTTTCTGCTAAGTGTATCACAGTTATGTTTTTCATATATAATACTTTGTTCCACTTAGGATTCATTTTTATAATTGTATTAGGTAGGAATATGTTTTTATTTTTAAAAAAATCATAACAGACTGTTCCTATCATTTATACTTTAATAGAATTTGTTTTCTAATATTTTTATAATTTTTTCATTCAACGATATTAAAATTTCATTAATGTTTCTTCTTAAACTACTATATTTCTGATAAATGTGGTTTTAAATGTCCAAAGGTTTTATTGTCTGGTGATATTCCTACCACAGATTTCTAATTTAATTTCATCATGATCAGCAAATATAATCTAAATGCAGCAATCTTTTAATTTGTGGAAACTTGCTTTATGACAAGTACATTTTTATTAAAAAGTTCTATATATGCTTGAGAAGAATCTACATTATTTACATTCAGGACACAGTGTTCTACATATTTCATTCAATAAAACATTTTTAGTGCATTATTCAAAACATTTAACACTTTGCAACTGAGAGTAATGTCAAAGAATTTATTAACATCATGGCATAGGATAGATACAGACTATAAAGAAGAGGTACATCTGTACCGTGCACAGCAGCAGATGGTCACTCCTCATAAGTAATATATTGTGTGCTTATTGTCTGCTTGATATTTTAACAGATATGTTAAACTCTTAGCACTACGATTGACTTAAAATAATTCTTTGAATTCTTAAACTATATTCCATTTTATTAGTGGCACATGTGCTTAGAATTGTAATAACTTCCCAGAGAATTGATTTTTTTTAAAAAAATCATGATTAAGTAACTGCCTTTACCCTTAATAATGGGTCTGTCTAGTGGTCTTTCATCCTTAAGCCTAGTAGCTGGAGCACCTTCACAGGGAGATCTCAGGACAGCAAGAGAGTGAGAATGGAAGCTGCAAGGCCTCTTGATTCCTTGCTTAGAAGTAACACTATGTCAGAAATAGATGCTGTCTCTTAATAGGTGGAGCTAGAAGCAATCTATGACAATTTTAATCCACCACAGATTAGTTATGTTTATTGTAATTACTGACATATTTGGATGTATTTTTCCACTGTTGTATTTTAAGCTTTACACATATTTAGCATTATTTTTCTCATTTCTTATATTATTTTTAATAATTTAGTTTTATTTTCAATTTCATTTTTCCTATACAGCTATTCAGGATAAATGCTCTATTACTACTTTTACCAAGATTATTTAACTTTATGAAGTAAAAAGTTAAAGAATATCTTACTTTCTAATCAACATAAGGTCCTTGAAAGATTTTAATTCAGATCACAACCTCTCTCCCCACTTCTCCAGGAATTTTTATTTATATAAATCTAAGGAGTCCGAGGGCAATTTTGTTACGTGGATATACTGAGTAGTGATGAAGTCTGGGCTTTTAAAAACACATATGTAATCTTGGTGAGACAGGGTTTAATTTTTCTTCTCATAAATTAAGAATTCAGTTTCTACACTTAGAGATAGAAATTTCCCTTGAAGCAGAATTTCTTAATGCAAGAACACTGGTGAGTCTGCAAGGTGGGAATAATAAGCCCTGTAATTTAGCTACCCTTTCCTGAGACCTCTGGTATACTAATTCAGAGTCTTGGAAGCAGAATAGGCAAATTCACAAAGGAGCCCACAGCCTTCTGGAACACACAGATTCAATATCATGTGTATTGTAAATATTTTTACATTTCCTGTATATTATGATGTTTTGGCATCTTAGCCCAGCCTAGAGTAGGCCCTTGATATGAAAACTAACCAATTTGGAATTAGACTTCCTCCATCAGTATGTGCACCCACAAAGCAATATCCCTTTACCTTTATCATCCCAGGGCAAAGTGTCAGGCAACTAGAAAACACCTCTATAGCCCCAAACCCACGGAAATGACTCAAATTAATCTATGCTAAACTGTTCATCCTACCCTGTCTTACCCTTCCCTTGGAAACCACAATACAGACAGTGGCCTACACCTTTTCCTCACTTCTCCCTTCTTCCTCCAGACCAGTTGGTGTCTTTCCCATGTGGCCCTGTGTGGTGTGGCTTGCCTTCTATGTCTAGGACCTGTGAGTGTAATAAACTTAGGTGATTTTTCCCCCTTCTGTGGCTCTCCTCTGTCTCCTCTTGTGGATGTACCTAACTGACTATCTCATAAAAAATACAAAATACAATGATGTGAAATTAGGGCAATCTGTTTAAGTAGACCCGATGGCCCTGACTACTTTCCACCAATGGGAAAGGACTTAAGAGCCAAATGTTCGTGCAGAAATGATCAAAGTCGTATCATGAGTGATGAAATGGCTATACTGGTTACAATCAGAATCCCAGTTTATGCATTTGTAATGAGAAATATAACTTCTAAATAAATGTAATTCTCAGAAGAACTGTAAAACAGTTTTATACAGACAAGATAGAAAATCATGTTATCAGAAGTTTGCTTGGTGAGGATGGAAACGGAAACACAGTATACATGATTCAAATATGTAAATGGTGCTGGAATCTGGGAAACTACAATTGCACCTGTTCCCATTGATTGTGTCCCCCTGGGCCAGGCATAGAGAAGCCAAGCAGGCAATGTTTCCATCTTCTTTACTAACATGGTTAGTTGCCCTGTGACAATGAATGTGTATTCATGGAGTAGTTCTTAAACTATTTGATCTCAGGACCTCATTACACTTACTGCAGGCCCCAGGGAGTTTTTGTTTTAAGTGGGTTATTTTGATCAATGTCTATTGTATTAGAAATTAAAACGGGGGAAGTTTCATATATGTATTTATTAATTTAAAATTAATTGTAATAAACCTATTACATGTTGACATAAATAAAATAATTTCTATGAAAAATAATTATTCTCTGCAAGTAGAAAAGTACTATTTTACATTTTTGCAAATCTCTCCTATATTTGGCTAAATGGAAGACAGAAGTCTCATGTCCTGTTTACATTCAATCTGTTGCAATATGTTGTTCTGGTTGAAGTATATGAGGAAAATCTGGCCTCCTGCAGATATGTAGTTGCAAAAAGGAGTATTTTAAAAACTTTTTTAAAGATAGTTGTGGATAGTTAATACTACACAAAAAACTTGACAAGTAGTAGTTTCTTTAACATAACTTGCAAAGTATAGCTTAAAACCATATCAATAAACTTGTACTGTTATAATGAACTGTCTTGGTCTCCCTTACATTAAGATTGATCTTTTATCCATGTAGGAATTTTTATCACACATTGATAATTTGGAAAATATTAACTCAATAAATTATGTTTATCTTCCTAATGTTGACTTAGGTGTTCATGTTCTATATTTTGAAAATTCTGTCCTATAGAATATATTCATTCTATAAATATATTAATATTTAAATCATCCTGTATAAAAAGATTCAATTTAAAACTAAAATATAAGTGATAAATGAAGAGGAAATGTTTTTGAATGCTTACATAAAGAATTAAAATCTAGAATATAAGAATTATGCTAAAAATTATTTTGCAAAAAATACTTCTAGTCTGTTGGTAGAAGTCCATTCCTAGAAGCTAGAAAATTATTTAATTCAAAACAATTAAAAGGATTAACATTTTTGTCAATAGGGATTATGTTTTATCATTAGATATCTTATAGAATTTAGCAGAATGCCTGGTTTATGATAAATACTCAATAAATATCTGTAGAATATCTAGATAAATGGACAAAACTAAGTGATGAATTGAATACAAAGATACTTAGAATCATTTTGAGTTTTATTTAATAGATGAGTAGTACATTTTTAAAAAAGTGTTCATTAACAGAAACCAAAAAAAAAACCTATGTTAAACAAGAATCTGACCTAAAACCATTCTTATGGTTTGTGCATAGATATATTCTAACTTCTTTAGGTATTTTTGCTTTGTTCTTTAATGTTGGCAGGAAAGTGATAAGGAGTTTTTCTGTCAACTTAAAAAGTAGTACTTCCTAGTTTCACTGCTATTTGATTTGTGCTTTGTTTATTGTCTGTGACATGAAAAATATGATCAATTAAATCACGTTAACTAAACCAACTAGGTGCTGACTGCTGTCATGAATTAAGCTACACTTTGAACCAGATTTTATTTGCAGTGCACTGGGTAGATAGCAAGAGCTTTTGATCAGTTCAAAGTGGAACAAGTGAAGTGACCTATCACACAGAGTTCTTAACAGGAATTTTGCAATTTTCAAGTGCTTGAGTACTAGTAAAGTGCTTGAGTACGAACACATACAAAATAAAAGTCTGGGCCTGAAAAATAGTGGCTTTATAGTAATATTTTTCCTAAATTGTGTTTTGCATACCCATTTTGCTGTATGACAGTTTCAACCCACATAATGAAATTTTTCTACTGCAGCTCAGACTTTGTGCCAGACAAAATATTGACCCCAAGAGGCATCTGAAGATAATAGAAAACCTAATACCTGACACCATGTGTTATGGGAAATTGTGTTCCCTCAAATTCATATGCTGATGTTCCAACCCCCAATACCTCAGAATGTGACCTTATTTGAAGATGGGATCTTTATAGAGGTAATAAAATTAAAATGATGTTATTAGGATGGACTCTACTCTAATTTGAGTAGTGTCCTTATAAAAAAGAGAAATTTAGAGATAGAAACACATAGAGGAAGAAGGTCAGATGAAGATAAAGACAGAGAATGGGGTGATGGCTTATACACCAATATTGCCAGCAAACCATTAGAAACTAGGCATTTAGGAGAGAGACATGAAACATATTCTTTCTCACAGGAACCAACCTTGCTGAAACCTGGATCTCAGACTTCCAGAACTGTGAGACAATACAATTCTATTGTTCTAAGTCACTCAATTTGTGATATACTCTCATAGCAGCTCTAGCAAACTAATACACCAAGAAATTTAATCTTTTTTTGTAGTTCTGAGGTAAATTACTTCTTTTCAGCTTCAGATGAGCGGCTTATCTAGGGCTAGAATCAGATCTATCTAAGGAGGTTTAATTTTTAAAACATGGGTATTGGCATGATGAAATCAATATTTTGGAGGTTATGGATACTGAGACTTGCTGGTACTTAAAAATGTTATTGAGGTTTATAGATAAAAGCAACAGATACAGTACATGCTATAGATAGTGTGAAGTACATTGAGAGTTAGCCAGGATTATGCCCATTAGGGAGCTGGCTAATTACAGTACTTTTCTGATTAAAGCGTATCAAAGATAACTGAGATTATTGGCTCTCAACCTGGCCAGGTAATTATGCTTTACTATCATTTTCCCTAAAATAGGTGAACCACATGAGACATAGTCTCAGAATAGTGGTTTACAATTCTTATGCGATGTTTTATAATCTTCATGAAAAAAATATGTAGTTGATAATCATCACAGCTTTTATGTCTCTAACATCAATGTGGTGGGCAGAATAATGGCCCCTTAAATATGTAGATGTCCTAATCTCCAGAACCTGTAAACATGTTACCTTATGAGGCAAAAAAGAAAAAAAAAAAGGACTTTCAGATGTGATTAAGGGTATAGACCTTTTACTGGGAAGATTATCCTGGATTATTCAAGTGAGTTCAGTCTAATCACGTGGATCCTTAAAATTGATGAACATTTCCCAACTGAGTTCGGAGTCAGAGGGAGATTACTAAGGAAGAAGGTCACAGGGATGCCATGTTGTTGGTTGCTGGCTTTGAAGACAGAGGAAGGAACCATGAGCCAAGGAAAGTAGGCATCCTCTAGAAGTTGGAAAATGCAAGGAAATGGATTCTTCCCTGAAGCCTCCAGAAGAGAATGCTACCCTGCTAACAACAGGATTTTAGCCCAGTAAGACAGACCTATGTTGTACTTCTAACCTACAGATCTGTAAGATAGTAAATTTATGTTGATTTTAGCTACTAAGTTTGTAGGCATTTGTTATAGCAGCAACAGAAAACTAATACAATCAATAAATTATCAACAGGTATTCATTGATCATTGTGCAAAGTGCTTTAGAATTATATGTAACAGAGTATAAATAACACAATAATTTATTGTGAAACATGAGATATCAGACTCCATATTTTTAAACCCTTTTTTACTCATAGCAATCTTAATAAACAAAAAGAATTTCAGCAATTTGCCCAAGACCACACAATTAGTATTCTAGTTCTGTCTGAATTCATGGTAAAATTCTCTTCACTATGTACTGTGCTTTCTCTTAAGATTCTTGCTACTGAAGAGTTAACAGTCTACATAGAATACTAATTTGTGTTTCATGTTTATTTTTAATAAAAGTGATATTCCAAATAACACTTGGAATTTTCAAGAGTAAATAAATTCTATTTACTACTTTTATCATATATGTATAAGTTTACTATTTTAAACAAGGTGAGAAATAGAACTCAGAAGATACAATGTTTTAGGATTGGGGGAGCAGTTTTGAAGCATGTAGTTTGTATTTACTAATTTGTTTTTAATGCTCGCTCTTGGACAGAGCAAGAAATGGACTCTGAAACAATCTTCTCATTGGACAGGAAACTTTTCTTAGGAATCTCTTATTTCTTGACAGAGTTTAAGTTTAGCCACAATATTTTCTTTTACTTCTCTTTGTGAAGATAATGCACATGTCTTTGGGAGATAAAAGTTATCATGAGCCTCTAAATACCATAATTCATGAAGTCCAAAATTCTCTCTAGGAATGATCCAAGTTCACAGGGAACTTATGTATTCACAACTTTCTCTGCCTCTTGGGTTTATGAGTCCATATGCTGTACTACTACTAATATTAACCTCATAAGATTCCATAAAATAAACATAGTATATCTTTCTGAAGACTTCAGTGGTAGAAAATGAGTTTTGTATCACAAACAATTTCAAATGGAACTATAGATACTCTTATTCTTAAAAAGCTCTTTCACATCCTCACAATTGTTGATTTCTTAAAAAAAAATTATTGTGATAAAATATGCATTAAATTAAATTTACCATTTTAACCATTTTTAAGTGCACAGTTTAGTGATACTAAGTATGTTCACAATGCTGTGTAGCCATCACCACTATCCATCTTCAGAACTTTTTTATTTTCTCAAACAGAAACTCTGTAAACAAACAATAACTCCCATTCATTCCTACCCCTATCTCCTGGCAACCACCATTCCAGTTTCCCTTTCTATGTGTTTGACTATTCTAGGTACTTCATATATGTGGAATCACACAGTATTTGTCCTCTTGTGTCTGGCTTATTTTATTTAATTTAATATATTCAAGGTTAGCATGTATCGAAATGTCATTCCTTTTTAAGGCTAAATAATAGTGCATTGTATTTATATACCACAATTTGTTTATCTGTTCACCCATCAAGGGGCATTAAGGTTGCTCTCACTTTTTGGGTATTGTGAACAATGTTGGTTTGAACACTGGTGTAGCTTGTCCACTATGATGGCATGGATGAAAAATGGAAATGCCAACTTGGCACATTGTTTTCTTTTACTTTGTGTGAATTTAATAGAATAAAAAGACATTTCCTAATAACTCTAATTGGTCCTTTTAATATAAGAAATTATATTTTTAATAATATGAACCATTGTATAATTCTTATTTATTCAGAAAGAGTAAATAATAAACTTCAACCTCCAGAATACGTGAAAACCATATCTTTTTTGGCTCAAGCCACAGTATGCATAATATTTCAGAAGACATACAAAGTATGACAAAAGTGGGTGTCTTGTCTTTGGGGGATATGAAAAATAAATCTACTTATGGATTCTAATAAGCAATATTAGAATAATATTGAAATATTGAAATATTGAAAATATTGAAATATTGAAAATAATAATGAAAAATAAATCTGCTTATGGATGTAATAAACAGAAATTCCTTATAATATTAAAATAACATAGAGTTTGAAAAAGTTTCATCATGTATTTTAGAAAAAACCTACAATTATAGGGAACCCCATTTGGGTGCTGACCATTTGATTGTTTGGAGGCTACAAAACATAATGTTTCCTTTCTGAAATATTGATAAACCCTAAGTTTATTAATCAATTGAAATTTATTTTTCACAATTATTTAAATCATTTAGATCTCATAATCTCATAATTTAAAAAATGGTTTAGCATTCTCTAAATATAAAACATTATTTACTTCTTAGATAAATTTCATTTTCTTATAATTACACTGGTAGAGAAAAATATTTACTTTTCAAACAAACTAAATGTGACACCTAATCATTCAGGCTATTTGCCACCTGGTGCAAATATTGAACAATAGCTCCTACTTCCCTCTAGTGTGATTCAGCAATAAAGAAGCACCATCTACTTTCTAAAAGGTCAAGTGGAATATTAATTAAAAACTAATTACAGCAATTAAGAATTGTGTGTAGTTAATTTGTACTCAGTAACTCTTGATTTACAAATTTTACTAGGCATTACTTTTCCTGGCTATTACTAATATTATAGATATGTTCATCATAGTATCTATAGAGAATAAAATGTATATTGAAATTAAAAACCCATAAGTCTTTCCAAGCTTGTGTTATAAGCCAGCTAAAATGATTTTCATTTAACTTTTTAATGAATTAGGCACATTCACAGATAGTTGAGTTTCAATTTATAGAGGAATATATTCTTTTACATGACATGCTCCTTTTTGTATTATTCCAGATTTTGGTGTCAAATTTCCCAACAGTACCATTGTTGTTGATTTGTATTTCAGATACTTTTTATATCTTGGCATTAATCTGTTTTAGCTTCTCTTTTTCATACACATTAATACATTGTAATTTACTTAAAGGAATAAGTCTGTTTTATTTTGGGGGAGAAAAACATACTCATCTACCTTCTTCACATAGAAGCCATAATATTCATGTGGTATATCAATTCTGGTGCCTATGAGGCTGTCCATGAAGTAGATCCAGGTGAGCCACCTAATTCTGCTTCTCCTCTGAATTCTTTTTCCAAATTAAGAGACACCTTGTGACATTACAAGTTGTGATAGAATAAATTGTGGTCAACGCCGTGTCTATGTAGGGACCCATTTAGAACCCAGAGTTGATACAAAGATTATTTTAAGCTAAAGACATTTGGGATTCAACAGATGTTGAAAGAAGCCTTCTCTGAGCTTTCCTTATCTGACTAAAAGAAGAAACTTCTGGAAAATGAGGCTGCGTAAATTTCCTTTTCCGGACAGATTTTACCACCAGAAAGGAAACCAACAGTTAGCCTACCATAAATCCCTTCTCTCAGGAAGTTTTATAGCCATGAAGAAGACAGAAAAACTACTTGTACCTGAATGAACAAGCATTATACCAAACTTTATCTCTTATTTGTTCTTCTAGCCATTCCTTTTTTCTTTCCATGGAGAACTTTTCTCCCCCTCCCTTTTCCCTACTAAGTTAGTATAATATATAAGCCTCTAACTTTAACTATTTATTAAGCTATTTCTTTTGTAAATTCCTATATGCATATGAATATTTTTTTCCTCCTATTAATCAATCATTTTGCAGGCCTCCAGAATTTAACCTCAGAGAGTAAAGGAAAGTTTTTCCTCCCCATAAACTACATATTTTCTTGGAGTAAGAGGGTAGAAAGAATTTGAGAACATATAGCTGCCTCACAGAATGAAATACCTTAGATTAATTTGGCTGCTATAGTTCACAAAGCATTTTATAAATATTAACTTATTTAATTCTTATAATAACACTATGAAATAGGCATTATTAAATTTTAAGAATCATTATTTATAGACAATGAACTAATGGAAAAAATATGGCTTTTTAAAAAATAATTTGGAATAGAGCATGGATTTTGGATTTTACTTCTTAATCTTTCAAAGTTTCTTGGAATTTTCTTGCTTCAGTTTCTTAGTCTTAAAAACGGGAATAAATATCAACCAATGACAAAGCTGTCAACAAAATTTTATTGGGAACTATAATAACAGATGCCATTTATCATGAATTTATTAGATATCAGTCACTGTGCTAAGAGGTAGTTTATGTCTATAATTTTATTAGATTGCTGCAACCACCTCATAAGGTAATGATAATAGCTCATATTTGTGTTCTGCTTACCATGTTTTAAACACAATCCTAAGTGCTTCCATAGGTTCACTCACTTAATAATCACAAAATATTATTATTACAAATGAATCATATGCTTTTGTTATTATTGACATTTATAGATGTGTCAATAGTGGCATGAAGACTTTAAGGAACTAACTCGAGATCCCATGGCCATTCCCAGGTGGAGCCAAATTTCAAACTTAGGAAGCCTGGCTTCACAATTGTGCTCAGTGCTCTCTAGCAAAGAAACATCCCAGCAGAGCAGAGTAAACAAAGATAGTGGTCAATAAAAGATGCTCTTATCTCTTGTTTTCCTCCTCAGTGTATAAGTAAAGGAAGTAAAAGAAAAAACGTAAGCAATTTACCAGAGATCACACTATGAAAAAAATGAAGCTGATCTCAAACCAGTCCTATATTCAAGTTTACTGCTGTGTTTTATTTATTTTGTTTTTTAGCTTTTTTTTTTTTTTTTTTTACTTCCCTACTTCACAGCTGTCTTATGCACATTCATGTGCTAGCTGAAATAAAACAGGCTTGGGCCAACAAATGTCTTGATTATATACATTGTAGTTTCTGTGAGGATTCTTTAAAATTAGACTATTTCCAAAACAAATTTCTTTTTGTATCTTATGAGCCCAGGGCAGAAATCTCACAAAAATATTAAAACCTCCAGTCCCAGACATTCTCAAGGCTAAATGCACACACACTTTAACAGGAATAGGCTATTTTTCAAGTACCCATGCAAAATATTAAGGCCAAGATATTAAAGAAGACTTAAAAGACTGACATAAATTTACAAAACAGTGATTTGAGTGATAGTACTCTTCTTAAGTATTAAACTACCATCATATAAAGACAGCACCAAAACTTGTTCCCCAGTTTTATTTATATTCCACAGAAAATAAATGATCACTCTAAGATTAAAGAACTACCTCTTTACTGGGAACAGCTGGATTTTAAAATATTATTACACTGTAACTTGTATTATGGTTGTTTGATTAATTTTTGGTCTCCTTCGGCCTGCAGAGGGAACTCCTCTAAACCAAGGATCATGTCTTACTTGTTTTTGCATTCCTAGTGCTTAGCTCGTGTAAACCTTTCCTCACCTCCCTTGCTCTCATTTCAATCATAAATTGCCCTTCCCAGCTGTGTTCTGAGATTTATGCCCTCACACCACTTCAAGGATCACCTTCCATCAAGTATGCCCCCTCTCATGCATCTCTCAGCTTGTTGTACCCTAAAGATTTAAATATGCTGTGCTCTGTTCATGTTAAAAAGCAACAACAACAACAGCCAAGCTACAGAACTCTCTCATCCCTAAGTTGTCATTAATAAGCACACTATTTCTTTTCTTTCAAAGGCAAGACTCTTATAAAAATAATCTGTCCTTCTGGTCTCTACTTCTAACACATTTATTGTCTAACATTTATTTTCTGACATGTTACAGTCTGGCTTTATCCACAAGTCCAATATAACTACTATAATTATGGTTACATGGTTATTTGTAACCATGTCTCCCTACACAAGATCAATGCATGCTATTCATTCCTTAGTATTGATGTTTAAACTGGTCAATACCTAACAACTTTTTCTTTAATGCTTGAGTTCTGAAACAGTTGAGAAATAGGGTATGGGTCAGTGAAAAATGGAGATTAAAATATTAACATATCACTAATAATACTTAAGTTGAAGGACGTGGATTCTATGTGTGGCCAAATAGGCTTTCTAACACTCTCATGAATCAAATGTATTACCTAAGCCTTAGTCAAACCCCTTTGCCATAGCAGAGAATGTTTTAGGCTACTTCTTTCAACTCACCATTCTGATTTGTCACTCTCTCTGGAGAAAGAGCAGCCAACAAAGTTACTTTAAGAGCAGTTTCTTTACATGGAATCATGAGGCCAGGGGTACAGGAAGTCTTTTTGTTGCACTTTTCCTACTTGATCTATGTGTGTATGTGTGACATAATTATCATATGCTTATCGTTGAACTTCTCTTCTCCACCCACCTTGCTGATGGTCATTTTATTCTCATTTCTATTATAGCATACATCTTTTGTTGTTTCTTGTCAAACTCCTCCACAAGCTTTATATTTAACTTTTTAATGAGTTGTACTTTAAGTTTCCATTCTTCATTTCCTCTTATTTAGTGCTATAGTTTGGATGTTTGTCCCCCGAAACTTCATGTTGAAATCTAATTCCCATAGTTGGAGGACGTGGGGCCTACTGGGAGATATTTGAGTCATAGAGGCAGAAACCTCACAGGATGGCTTGGTATCACCCTAGTGGTAATAAGTGAATTCTCACCCTATTAGTTTCCAAAGAATCTGACACTTCTCCCCTCCCTCTCTTGCTTCCTCTCTCACCATGTGATATCTGCATTTGCCAGCTTGGCCCCTCTTGGCCTTCTGCAATGAATAGAAGCAGTTTGAGGCCCTTACCATAAGCAAATGGTGGCATCATGCTTCTTGTACAGCCTGCAGAATGGTGAACCAAGTAAACCTCTTTTCTTTGTAAATTACCCAGTCTCAGGTGTTCCTTTATAGCAACACAAATGAATAAAGACATATAGTATATGATGACCTTGGGTCATTTTATTCACATGTGTCAGTTTATTGTCCACTTTTGTGGTATTGAGTCTAGAAAATGTATCTCTACCTCGCATCTCTTTTCAGGGTCCAAAACCCACAAACTAAACCATCTATTAGAGCGTTCTCAGGGAAGTCTGATAACCAATTCAAATTCCATGTCCATACTTGAACTCAGAATCTTTCCCCTGAAATTACTTCCACAGTTAACAGCACTAAAATTCTCGTAATTACCCATTTTAGTTGCTTAAGCATTATCCTTTTCTACTTCCTATATCTTACCTTACTAATCTAACATTTTCAATGTGTTATGGATTTTTTACCTTTCTTTCATGACTCTTCTTAGAATTTTAACTCAGATCTTCATTTTTACTTTAATTAGTAGAGCAACATCTGGATTTGTATTCCACACTCAGTTATTTCATTTCTCTCCAATCGATTTTTCAAATGATTGACAATAAACCTTTAAAAATGTGAATCTGGTTTTACTGTGTTTATGCTCAATGCATTAAGACTCAGTCGATTTGGCTCAAAAGATTTGGTCAATCAGCTAGTGAAAACAAGTTAATGATTGCATAATTGTATTGAAACTAAAGTTCAGTTAAAAATAAAGTTCTTTAGACTTTTCTATTTCTAATTGTTATAAGTATTATACATTGATATTATGGAGCTGTTTTTTAGTACTTTATATGACTTGAGTGTTTTTGTCTTTCTGAAGTGGTTCTCCAAGTCAATTATTTTTGTTCACCACTGTACAAAATTGAAAATTTGAAAACAATTTAAATATCACAAAATAGTACAAAATTGTAGAGAACTTAAGTGGTTATAATAGGAGATTTCTTGAATATAACTTTTGATTATAAAACAATATGCATGTTATCCTTTTGAAAAAGGTATGTAAAAATATATATAGCAAATATGAAATAAAAGCAAAATAGGATAATAAAAGAGAAAAAGAAAAATTTTCTTTGGGTCTATAGCTGGATTTTTGATCTTTTTTCTAGCTTCTCTTATTTATTTTTATTTTCTATGATAAATTTAAATTGTGTGTTTAATAAATAAAATTAATTAATAATAACTAAGAATAAAAGAAGGAATCTGAAATTTTGGGGTTATTTTAACCCCCTAAATCATTTTTCAGTACTATTCTTATCTGTATGGCAATGTTTTCATAATTTTAAAAGTATTCAAAATAGAAATTTATGATTTCTAGTTTATTTTTTAAACTTTTTAAATATTGCAGTGATTATTGTATACCATGCCATAATTTATGGCCAATTTCTTACTGTCAAACAATTTTTCTCACACTTCTGTATGAAAAGAGTACAGAACAGGGATAATTGTTAGAGAATAAATTAAAAATATAAAAGAATTCCTATTAAGGTCAGGAATAAGGCAAAGATGTCCTCTTTCATAATTCCTTCTCAATATTATATTGGACATATCAGCTAATTCATAAGACAAGAAAAGAAAGCAAAATCTATACAGATTGAAAAGGAAAAAATAAAACTGCCATTGTTTGCAGATGACATAATTATCCATGTGGAAAATATGTACAAGACAAAAGCTGGATTTGGATCAATTATAAAAGAAATGAACAAATGAATAAATAAAAGTTTGTTGAACCATTGAGTGACCAAGATTAGGTTTGGTCACATGTGAAAACATAGCTGTAGAGATTAAGCCTGGGTTCAAAAGACTCTTTCAGATACCATTGTTTTCATTTATGTATTTTTCCCTATGGAAGTAAATTCTCCTATGTATCCTTTGTTCAGAGAAAGAATGCTCTTTGTTGGTCAAGTCCCATTTATTTACTTATGTTGTTGCTCTAATTGCCATTGGGGTCTTAGTCATAAATTCTTTGCCTAGGCATATATATAAAAGAGTTTTTTTTTTGCTTTGTTTTGTTTTGTTTTAGGTTGGCCAAGTGAAGAAGTGGGAGTGGAGAAGGAACAAAAGAATCTGTAATTGGTTGTGATCAATTAGTTGTAAACACCACTACATTTGGACCAAACCATATAAAAGAGTTTTTTCTACATTTTCTTCTAGAATTCTTATGGTTTCATGCCTTAAATTTAAGTCTTGATTAAATTAAAAAGCATCTGCACAGCTGAGGGAATAATCAACATAACAAACAGACAACCTACAGAAGACGAGAAAATATTTGCAAGCTATATATCTGATGAAGGGCTAATAACTGAAATATACAAAGATCTCAGGCAAATCAGCAAGGAAAAACAAACCCATTAAAAAGTGAGCAAAACACATGAATAGAAGATTTTCAAAAGAAGATAGACAGATGGCCAATAAAAATATGAGAAAATGATCAGTGTCACTAATGATCAGGGAAATATGAATTAAAACCACAATGAGATAGCACCTTACCCAAGTAACAATGGTTTTTTTTAAAAAGTCCAAAAATGATGGATGCTGTCATGGATGCAGACAGAAAGGAACACTTATACACAGTTGGTGAGACTGCAAATTAATAAATCCCTAAAACAGTTTTGCAGATTCTTCAAACAATTAAAATAGACCTACTATTTGATCCACCAATCCCACTACTGAGTATTTTCAATGGAAAACAAGTCATTTTATCAAAAAGACACCTATAGTTCAATGTTTATGGCAGCACAATTCACAATTCCAAAGATGTGGAATCAACACAAGTGCCCATCGATTCATGAGTAGATTAACAAATGCGGTATATGTATACCATGAAATACCACTGAGCCATACAAAGGATGAGTTAAGGCCTTTTGCAACAATCTGGGTGGAACTAGAGACCATTATCCTAAGTGAAGTATCTAAAGAATGGAAAAGAACACCACATGTACTCCCTATTAAATTGAAACCAGCTGATAAGCACACATGTGCACAGAGAGAATTAAAATTCAGTGGAAATCAACCAGGGGGGAGGGGATGGGCAAAACCCTACCTAAGGGGTACAATGAACACTATCTGCATGGTGGGCACACTTATAGCCCTGACTCAAGGATTATAAAAGCAATTCATGTAACAAAAAATATTTGTACCCCCATAATATTTTGAAATTTTAACAAAAGAAATTAGATTAAAAGAAAGACACATAATGTTGCAACTATCATTCAAAATTCTCTGGACAAAAATGAAGTGTGAATATCTGATCAAAAACAATTTCTCTTTTGCAATAATGGCAAAGGCCAATTTACCTTTGTAGTCTAATGGTTAAAGTTCTGTGTTTTCACTTCAGCAACTTAGTTTTGATTCCTGGGCAGGGAATGAGCCTGTTCTGGTTTGATATTTGTATAACTTTCACTGTTCATTGATTCTCTCCCCTTCCGTGCATAGCTATTGCTTTCCTGTATTCTGTGGAGGCATATGGGTCTTTTAGATATTTATGCGTAGATGTTCAGCTGAAGAACTGAGACCCTGGTAAATATGACTGGACCAGGAAAAAAAAACAAAGAAAAGAAAAAAGAAAATATGCTCTCTGTAGAAAAACTGTTTATTCTTCACTTCTCAAAAGACATTCCAAAAGCAGTTGCTGGCATTGGAGCTTTATTGATATAAGTAGGTGAAATGAGAGTTTAAACTTCCCAATAATTTACAATACAAATGTTACTATTTACAATTGAAATACCTCCTTATGCTGCTATTATTATTTCCAAGGAAGCATTTGAATGCTCACAGTAATCCTTCAATAAACAACAAATCAAAATGAAACAAAACATATAAAGTATTTAATCCTCTGAAATTACACAGAAACATAATATTAACACATATATCTAATAACTGAAAAGTTGACTCTTCCAGATCTAATCTGTGGTAGAGTTCAACCTTTAACTATTTATTGAATTTCACTCCCTTTCTTGCTTTACAAAAATATTGACTTCCCTGAGTTTTTGTTCTCTCCTTATCATGCATATCAAAGGCAGAAACAAATACTAGCAGCTTGCAATCTCTCTTCCAAAATAAAGCTATAATTGCCAAAAACCATGTGCTATGTCATAGAGAGACCTTGGAACACTAAAACTGCCCATCTTTATATAGATGTGATTCATTAGGAAAAAGAGCTTTTGCCCATCGGTA
Organism: Mirza zaza; assembly: GCA_008750895.1. Classification (NCBI taxonomy): domain Eukaryota; kingdom Metazoa; phylum Chordata; class Mammalia; order Primates; family Cheirogaleidae; genus Mirza; species Mirza zaza. The sequence goes on from VSMD01082018.1 coordinate 23,948, forward strand.
TTTTTTTCAGTGCTGTTCTGAAATATTGCCAAAATTTTACCTTCTTCCAAGCAATCAGAACCAAAAAGGGTTTAAACTTTCATCTGGGAAACTAAATGGGTGCTCCAATGTTATTCTTGTAATGGCTGATAGATTAGGTGGCAGCTGTCACCAACAAAACTTCCTAATGCTTCAGCGTAGTGTCTACTCAGCAGCTAAGTACTAGACGCTGCTTGAAGCTCATAATGGCTGCTACAAGTTTCATTGACTTGATATTGCCTTTGTCTTTGAAAGAGAATTTCCCCCGCCCCCATGCTCTGACTTGATCAGTGACAGAAACACAGTTTTGTCTTCATATTAGACAGAATCAGAGCTGTTCCCTGTGAAGCAGACATATTACCCTACTCAGACAGGGATGCATCTCAGAAAGACATCCTCATCAAAAAGGAATTAGAGTTTTAATCAACTACATCTTGAAGGTCAAACATGTTATAGTTGTATGCAATAGAGGAAAAGAGGACAGCACATACATTAGATGCCAAAATTCCCTTGGTAAAATTTCTCAGTTTTTGAGTACTTGAGAATTTGGGGTTTGTTGTTCTTAAATCGAACTGAGCCTTTTTATGTGTGACAGCTCAGTGTCTCTATTTTCCTTTCCTTTTAACACAAGGTTGCACAATTTTCTTTCACAGAGGAACATTATGTTGCCCATGCATACTTAGTCTGAGCCAACTTTCCACCTTCTAAAATATAATTATGACAGCATTTTAACCTTTCTTCTTGAGAATTTTTGGCTCTTATATGAGAGAAACTGAAGTGTTTTCAAGCCTTTCATCCTACAGTTTGTGGAGGAAGCTCTTCAGTGTGTATTACAAGGCTCTCACCTTTTGGATTAAAAACTCTGAAGCTTTCTTTTGTGAAAATAGATGTTTATTTTCTTACAGCCTTACTCTTCATTAGAGGAGACTACAGCCACGAAAAGGAAACATTGAGAGAATAAGATACTAAGGGGTTGGAGTAATGTGTACAGCCTCATCCTTGAAAGTAATAGTGAGAATATAGCTAAAGAGAGGACAAGATTGGATGAGGTTTCAGTGTCTACTATAAAATGAAAACCCTTGTGCTTGTGTTGAATTATTTGGTGAAGTTTTCCCTATTAGTAAATATATTCTCTATTTACTAATGAAATCACTGAATAAAATTTAATAGCCCACAGTTCTACTCTTCTTAAAAGAACATTCAAAGTTTTACATCTAAAATTCTTGCATCTCTGCAAGGAGTGATAATTTATCCAGAAGCCTTGTGCTCCTGGCTCTACTTTAATATTCTCACCTGCCAAATGGGATTTGGAAATTTTGCCATGACCCAAAATGCATGTGAAAATGCACTGATTGTCTCTCCTGCCCTCCAAATGAGCCCAATTCATAAAAAAAATGCTGTCATTTTCATGGACATTTGACTCCATGTAATTTTTAGCTCATTCTTCCTTGACACTTATTTCCAAGTTCCATCGAATCATTGTAATTTCTGACATTCAGCTGTCACTTATCCTTTTCCACTGCAACTATCATTCCTCAAGTCTCACATGATAGTTTTGTTCAGTAGTCTTTAATCTATCTCTGTTCTCCTACTCTAAACATTATGCATATGCTTGCTGGATAAAACTTTTAAATATTGTGTTCACTAAGATACAGTTCATCAAGAACCATGAGCCAAGTAAATGTCTGCTCATTATAAATTAGCCAGCATGTGGTATTATGTTAACAGCACAAAATTGACTAAGACAATACCTTACCTTCAACTGGTTCATTCCTAAATATCCTTGAGTATAGACTGTAAACATCTCTTACATTTTTCAACATTTCTCTGTTCCTACTGTCAGTAGTTTGAGCAAGCGGGCCACCATCATCCCTCCATAGTACCACAGCTTTCACAATTGTGTCCCTGCATCTTACTCTGCATAGTAAATTCTTCAGAATGAGGTTTCTAAATTAAAATTTTATCATATAACTCTTGTGGTTAGAAACATTTAATATGTTCCAATATAATGAAGATAATGTTTCTGTACTTTAACTTAGTTTTCTGAAGACCAGAATGATTTAATTTCTGCCTGTACCCTTCCCTACCCTTATCTTTCACAAGTGCCTACCACCTTGACATTCTCAATTTCAAAATACTGTTTGATGACATCATTTACAAACTATACCAAACTTATAACAAGGAATATTTGGCAACTTCAAACTGTTCCAAGAAACTGAAGAGGTGAGAATTCTCCTAACTCATTATATAAGGCCAGCATTACCTTGATATCAAAACCAGACAAGGACACAACAAAAAAAAGGCAACTATAAACCAATATCCTGAGGAACAAAGATGTAAAAATCTTCAACAAAATACTAGCAAACCAAATTAAACAGCACATCAAAAAAGATAATATATCATAAGCAAGTGGGATTTATTCCAGGGATGCAAGGATGGTTCAACATACACAAATAAATAAAACCAACACATCAAACCAACAGAGTAAAGGAAAAAATATGATCATCTCAATAGATACAGAAAAATCATTTGATAAAATACCACATCCCTTCATGAGAAATTGTCTCAATAAAACAGGCATAGAAGGAATATACCTCAATATAATAAAGGCCATATATGAAAAATTCACAGTTAACATTATACTTAATGGAGAAAAGCTAAAAGCCTTTCTTTTAAGAATTGGAACAAGAAAATGATGCCCACTTTCACCACTCTTATTCAACATAGTACTGGAAGTCTTAGCCAGAGCAATTAGACAGGAGAAAGAAAGAAAATGAATTCAAATTGAAAAAGAGGAAGTCAAAATTTTCCTCTTTGCTGATGCCATGATCTTATATTTAGAAAAAAAAAACCTAACGACTGCTTAGATCTACTAAACAAATCCAATAAGGTTGCAGGATACAAAATCAGTCTGTAAAAATCAGTAGCATTTTTACACAACAATATTGAACTAGTCAAAAAATAAATTAAGAAGACAATCCTATTTACAATAGCTACAAAACATGCCCAGGAATAAATATAACAAAGGAGATGAAAGATTTCTACAAGGAAAACTACAAAACACTGATGCAAGAAATTGAAGAGGACACAAGAAAATGTAAAGACATCCATGTCCATGGGTCAGTAGAATTAATATTGTTAAAATGACCATACTACCTAAAACAATCTAAAGATTCAGTGCAATCCCTATCAAAATGCCAATGGTATTTTTCTCAGAAGTAGAGAAAATGATACTAAAATTCATGTGAAATCACAAAAAAGCACGATATCCAAAGCAATTCTGAGGAAAAAGAACAAAGCTGGAAGCATCATATTACTTGACTTTAAAATACATTATAAAGCTATAATAACCAAAACAGCATGGTATTTGTATAAAAATAGACACATAGATCATGGGAACAGAATATAGAACCAGGGAATTTACAGCCAGTGGATTTTTGACAAAGATAGCAAGAACATACATTGGACAAAGGACAGTCTCTTCAATAGATGGTGCTAAGAAAACTGTATTTCCATATGCAGAATAATGAAACTAAACCCCTCTCTCTTACCATATACACAAATTAAAATGTATTAAAGACTTTAGTGTAAGACCTGAAACTATAAATCTATTAAAAGAAGACATAGTGGAAACACTCCAGGACATTGGTCAAAGCAAAGATTTTATGGTTAAGACCTCAAAGACACAGGCAACCAAAGCAAAAATAGACAAACAGGGTTTCATCAAGCTTTAAAACCTTCTGCACAGCAAAGAAAAAAATAAACAGAGTGAAAAGACAACCTGTTGAATGGGAAAAAATGTTTGCAAAGTATTCATCTGACATGGGACTAATATCTAGAATATACAAGAGCCTAAAGTAACTCAACAACATTAAATAAAACAACAAATAATTCCATTAGAAACTGGGCAAAGGACATGGAAATTTCTCAGAAGAAGACATGACAAATGACCAACAGATATATGAAGAAATTCTCAACATCACTAATCACCAGGGAAATGCAAACCAAAATCACAATGAGATACCTGTTACAATGGCTGTTATTAAAAAGAAAAAAAATAACAGGTGTTAGTTAGGATACAGAGAAAAGGGAACTTTTATACAATGCTGGTAGGAATGTAAATTAGTACAGCCATTGTGGAAAGCAGTATAGAAATTTCTCAAAAAACTAAAAATAGAACTACCATACAATCCAATAATCCCACTACTGGGTATTTATCCAAAGGAAAGTAGATCAGTGTATCAAAGGCACACCTGTATTTCCGTGTTTATTGCAGCAATGTTAACAATAGCCAAGAGATGGAACCAGCCTAAATGTCCATCAACAAATAAATGGATAAAAATTGTGGTACACATACACAATTAAATACTATTTAACCACAGAAAATGATAAAATCCTGTCATTTGTAGTAACATGGATAGAGCTGGAGGTCATTATGTTAAGTGAAAGAGGCCAGGTACAGAAAGACAAATATTGCGTGTTCTCATTCATATGTGGGAGCTAAAAAATTGATCTCATGGAGGTAGAGAATAGAATATTAGTTACTAGAGGCTGGGAAAGGTATGTGGATGGTGGGGGAATGAAGAGAGGTTGGCTAATGGGTCTAAACATACAGTTTGAAGAATAAATTCTAGTGTTCAATGGCAAAGTGGAGTGATTATAGTTAACAACAATTTCAAAATAGCTAGAAGAAAGGATTTAAAATGTTCCCAATACATAGAAATGATAAATACTCAAGGTGATGGATACTCTAAATACTCTGACTTAATCACTGCACATCCTGTTCATGTAACAAAATATCACATATGCCTCATAAGTATATACAAATATTATAAGTCCATAAAATTATTTTGAGAATTGATTTTCTTGAAAATGTTGTATTCTTTCTCAGCTCAGAATCTTTGAAAATTATTATATCTCCCTAGATAAGTGTCTTCTCATGTTCCTCCCCTTTCAGCTGGGTGACTATTTTCTGAGCTCAGAGTAATGGAATTTCTTCAGAGAAGCACTCCTTGATCAAATTTTTAAATATATAAAATGTTACATGTTGTTAGCATGCTTCCCCCATAAGATTATCAATTCTCTTGTTTTAGTGCTCAACACACTGTATTGTAAGCACTTGCTTAATTGGCCATGTTTCTCACTAGAGTGTAATCTCAGGGAGGATGGGAACAATGACAGTCTTGCTTATTTTTTATTATCATTGAGCATAATTTTCAGTAATATATAAGCTCTTAAAATACTGCTGAGTCAATAAATAAACTTTCTTAATGTTGGTTTCTTATTTTATAATAATAGTTTTAATGCCCCTATGGGCAGATAATTTGAAGCTAGCATGAGCAGCAAATGTTCTCTCTATAATTGATCTTCCATGATCATTCATATCATGATCAGAATCTGGAGATTGTCCAGTCTCTTAGCTCATGTGGGCCGCTATAAAAAATATCATTAACTGGGTAGCTTATAAGCAACAGAAATTCATTTGTAGCAGAATTCCCGAAGCCTAGGAATTCCAAGATCAAGGCACAGGCAGATTTGGTTTCTGGTTAGGATTCACTCTCTGGGTCATAGATGGCACCTTTGCCTTTTAGCATTTTTTGTTTCTTTGGCATTTCTTTTTAAAAAATTTGTGATTGTGCTATAGCTATTTCACTGTATTTTCAATTATTTAATTATTTTCCATACCTCAAGAAAATTTACCTGAAGCAAATTGATTTGAGCTGACTTTCTAATATGCATACAAATGCCAGAGAATACATATATAGTACTTGTTGGGATATTATCCACTGGGGATAACTCAGAAAGTTAGATCTAGTAGCAGACTTGAAGGTTAGCTCTAGTAGCAGACTTGAAAGTTAGATCTAGTAGCAGACTTGAAGGTCTCTTATTTTCCAGGGGTCTGCAGAACTTTTAAACTGCACGAATAGGAAAGTAATGGCCTCTTCCTTAGCATGATCAGGGTCTGGGGCCAACTTTTGTTCTTGTAACTGTATGACATGGCAATTTTGTGGCATATTTCACAAACTGAGTACTTATAGTTGGAGATATATCAATCTATCTTTTAAATCAGAAAATTAGACTGGAGTTTAGTCTTACAAACTGATAGGGATGGATTAAACTAAGCTCAAGGTCATAACAAGTTTCCATGGGCATTTGCAACAGGCCAACTTCTTTTCTGGTAGGTCAGCTTGCGAATATGAGTTTTCAGTCTTTCACCAGCCTCTAATTTATATTTCGAAAAGCATGAAACCTATTGTATTTTCACAACTTTTAAATCTGTTAAAAAAATCAAGTTTGTAACTTGAATCTATATCTTATACCTTGCACAAGCATGAATACAAAATGGATTGTATATGTAAAATAAAATATGAAAATTCTTATAGAAAAACATAATTTTTTTATAGATTTGGAGCAGGATACATTTTCTAATTTTGGCTCAAATCCTGTAACTATAAAATGTATGATTGATAATTTTTCACAAGAACAAAAGAAGAAAAAGATGGGGGACGAAATGGAAAAGGATACTATTCCACATTTTTCATAGTTTAAAGTCTTTACATAATATTCCTAATTCAAAGCATTATGTTAAAATGTGAAAATATAAAATATAAGGAGATAATGCAAGACTAAAGTTTCTTTTATAATTTTTAAAACGTATTGTCTCAGCAAATTATTTTGCCTTTATCGTTAAATATTCTTTCTTTATTTAGCTTTAAGCAATTTAGTCATGGGAACTTAAGCTGTGTCCTCCTATAGTGGAAGGGGCAAGGCAGCTCTTTGGGGCCTTTTTAGTAAAGATACTAATTCCATTATAAAGGATGCACTCTCGTGATATAATCACCTTCTAAAGGCACCATCTCTTAACATCCTCACATTGGTGAATAGGTTTCAACATAGGACTTTTGAGAAGATACAAGCACTGAGACAATAAAAGACAGTAAACAAATGAAGAAGATGGAAGCATCTTTGAAGACATCCAATAAGACAGCCTGATGCATTTATTCGACCACAGGGACATCCCAACAACAGACCTCAAACACGTGAGATCACTGGCTAAAGCGTTCTCTTTTTTCCAGAGTATTTAGAAGAACCTAGGGAAAGTTTAATTCTGTGAATTTCTCTATTACATACACTTACTGTTTCAATGATTGATGAATTCACCTTCTTGATGACATACTCTTTCTTTGAATACAATAAAGTTATGTTTTTATTCTTAGGGGCAGCCTGCTTTATACCACAGAGAGCCAGAAAGGACTTTGCACTTGAACTATACAACACATACAAGAAATAAATAATTAATGAATAAATTAATGAAAGAAACATTCATTATTGGCAATAATGAAAAATTACTTTAGATCTGTACATTTAAGACTGTTTGGAATTTAAGATAATATGGGAAATTTTGTTAACACATAGATGCCTATTCTTCATTCTTAGAAATTTATATTAAGTAAATAATGAAATGATCAAAGAATTTATGGAAATCAACAAGTTCAAAAAAACATATCCATTGATTTCTTTTCATCTTTTACTAAATGAATACAATTTCCAGGTAGTAGACATTGGATATTTTCACTTTTATAATCTTACTGTAAGATTCTGTTGATTAGATGTATTAAGAAATAGGTATTCCCTTAGATAAAATATGCTAGATTTTAATGTTTGGAGTGCAATTTATGTGCATGTATAGGTACATATTTATTTCTATAAACATATATAAATAGATATGATTATTTCCTTGATTTAGAGTAAACAATGTTTGTTGCATCCCTGAAAGCTTGACTCTAATCTCATCTTCACTGGAAGCACATTCTTATCACACATTTCACAGGGTGTTCAATTTTAAATCCTACAAAACATAGGAAAACATCGCAATGTTTTGCACAATATAGTTTTGATGGTACAAAACTATATGGTGCAAAACTTTCAGCTTGACTGTAGGCAGTTTTAATTAAACTTTTGTTTATAGCTTTAGCCCACAAGCTCTATCACTTAGATTTTCTTTATAATCAGTACATAGATATTTACATAAATTTAAAAGTTGGTAAAATTATAACAAAAAGTAAAGTGATACCTTATTAAAAATATGAATGTCTTGTCTTGGAGAATGAAGAGTTTTCTATCAGGTATGAGCTGTGTAAACCAATATTCAAAGGCTTTTAAAACATATTTTCTTGAACATGTGCTCATATAGTTATCATCCTCAAGGAACTTACAGTCCAGCGTGTAAAGCAGTTATTAAACAAATATTTATTGACAATTATGATACATGCTATGCAGAAAATGATCAGAGTAACTGCTATGAAATTTTCAAGTAAAGAATCATAAAATATGTGTTTTTTTGGACTGATTTCTTTCACTAAGCATAATGCTTTCATAAAGGCTTATTCATATTGTGGCATATGTCAGTACTTCTTTGGTTTTTTATTGCCAAATAATATCCCATTGTCTGGACATACCATATTTTTAAGGGGATTCTTGCTGTGTTTTTTGCTAGAACCATTCCCACTCTGAAATCTAATACATCTAGCTCCACAGAACCTGGAGTTGTACGGTAAACAATAAAAAAATTCTTCGAGTAGATTCACTAGGATTTATGAGAAACTGCTACTCCTACTTCCACCCTGTGGTTCTTAAACTTATGTATCCAATGTATTAGAGACACAAAAGCATATAATGGTCACTGATTTAAGAAAGTGTAAAAAAAGTGCACACTATATCTTGTAGGATGGTTCTCCATCTTCTCAGGGTCTTTGATCTGCAAGGGTTGCAGCTCAAAAGGCTATTTTATTATTTTGTTAACTGGAAGCTTCTGAGCAATGTGGTATATAATAGGATTAATGGATCCTTTGGTTATATAATCATTGCTGGACCTCTTTTGCTGTAAATCATACCACTCTCTCCAATATGAAGCAGGATTCTATAAAAATCTCTGTAAGCCAGAGGTCCTCAAACTATGGCCTGTGGGCCACATGTGGCCCACCAAGCACATTTATCCATCCAGCTGGGTGTTTTTGCTGCCCCTGCCTGTCCTGCTTAGCAGCCGACTTGTCCAGGGCCCACAGTGCGCATGTGTGGAATGTGTGCCGCACTCTCCAACTGCCCTCCAACAGTCTTAGGGACAGTGAACTGGCACCTTATTTAAAAAGTTTGAGGACCCCTGCTAAGCCTTTGGGTGGTGGTGCTGAGGCCATATGGAAAGAATAAGAAAATCTATACTCTGCATATTACTTGATTTCTATAAAGATGATTTGCTTTCCGTTTCAGGATAGATAGGGTCACTGTAATTAACCTGTCACTAAGTGGCTAGTTAATTTTCTTAAGGGATAATGCCATTTTGGTGTATGTTGTTGAGAATTTTAGTCATTTGGCAGTGGCGGTCACTAAATAGTCCTTGATAAGTGAGTTTATGCTGTTGAACCTATTCACAGGTTTCATTCCTTCCACCTCTGGCTATGTTGTACTAGTATTTGGATAAGTTATGACAGTGTCTGGCTGATATCAACTGCCTATTAGTCTGTCTACTTAGCTATTTGAGGAATTTTTAATGGTGAATGCTGTCTAAAGACTGTTAATATAAGTTAAAAAGATCTTTCCATTTTGTGCTCTCTATAATAGATCTATTTACATGTCTTTTACCCAAAATTCTTTGTTTGAAATTTTCCAATTTTATTTTCTTCCAGATCCCTGACCAATCAACCAAGAGATTTGCAACTTACCCATTAATTGCTGGGTTAAAATTGCTTGCAACTTTTCTTTATATACAAGGTGAATGGCTACATGCACTTTCCAAAGCTCTGGTATTTGGGAAGCTTTTTTTCACTGCTGCCTTTTAGTGGCTGTAGTGTTGAAATTTTCTGTTTTGCTCACATCTGAGCTGATTATTCTGTGAACAAAGTTGGACTTTTTCCTCCTGCATCATTTGGTCATAGGGAATATTCCTCTTCCTGACATGGGTCATAAGCATGAGCAGAGGAATAAATGCAGGAGGGATCATGTCATGGTTCTCTGGGCCATCTGCTCATGCATCTTTCTTGTGCTCTCTGACCCTGTTCTTGTCAAATTCCAGATGTTCCATATTCATCTTATGATGGATTGCTCTTGGTCTGGCACATGTTTGTGACTGCATATCTGACAGAACACAAATTATAAAGAATCGTTCTGGCTACACAGTCACTGTATGTCCCATCGTCAGTCACTTGTCTATCATGACCCAGTAGACATCCAAGACTTATTATTTGAGAGGTCTATTTTCTGCTGAAAAGAGTATGGTCATACATGTGACTTATTGGGAAGTGCTCTCTGGAAAAATACCGGTAAGGCAAATAAAGCAAGATTGAACTGAGAAAGAAGTTAAGCTGTGATGAAGTTACACCAGTAACCTCAGCTAATCTCTCAGGGAACTCTGAGGCTTCTAGATGGCTTTTCAGAGATACCATAAATTGGGACAACGGCTTTGGTCTTTTTACCTTGCATCAAGCTATTATCTAAATCTGGCTGCCGCTAAGGAGGGTTTCGCTCTTGAACAAATAGGTTCTGGGAATGATTTGGCTGTGACACATTATCAAGTAACACTCTATGCCACTGAGGGGAATGAGTTTCTGTCCTGAAGGGAAGATTTGAGTGGTACACCAAATCCTTTTCTACATTTATTGCTCCAAATTAGTCACTTTTGAGAACACTGATAAGCTCAAAGATGAAGAATAAACTTTATTATTTATATTTGATATTTCTAATGACTTTACAAATTAATAGGTATAAACCTATATTAAGGTGTTAGTTGACCCATCTTTCAAATATTTAGATTTTTGCCACAGTTATTTTAAGGAACTGCTTCAAAGAGAAATCAGTGAGGGAATAGAGAAAGCAAAATAGGGAAGGGGAATAAGCTCACCAAGAATTTGGTTCAGGGAAAGTTCCAGAGAGGGTAATTTCTCCTGATCTTAGAGGATGTCTCTGGCATAAATTGTACTTCAGACAATGGAAATATACTCTCAAAATTCCACATTCAGCAGTCACTGGCTAACTGGAGTATAAACTCCCTGGATTCTAGCTTTCTACTGTGAGGGTAAACAGATCCAACAACCTCTGTACAGTACACCAAAGAAAATCAAAGATGTGGGTGAGAAGAGGCAATAGCAAACCAAAAAAGGGAAGGGGCACACTTCAATAGTGAAAAAAAAAATTAGAAAGGAATCTAGACTGAATAGCAGTGTCAGCTACAGGGAGTAATATCAGATATGCACTCAAAAAATAACTGTTTCTAGCCAAAATGTTTATTATTTTCCCCGCCCTCTAGCACTTGGAATTATTAGAATACTTAATTATTATTATATCATTTTGTTTTCTAATGACCAGGGTGATTATTTGGCTTCTCCTTTTGCTTAGAATGTTTCACTTTTACTTTTTCCCCCAAGATGATGCAGAAAATTAATGTTATTTTGCTATTGATCTGATTTATTGATTTTGGAAATTAGAGAACACCCATGAGATATTTTAGGTGTCAAAATGTCAAGTAAAGGACTGAAGTATTTGGAAACATTTCAGTTTTCATGTGGAATAAATAAGATGCCAAAAGCTCACAATAGAAAATGAGACCTTTGAGAACAGTCACCTCTAATTAAGGGAGAATGTTGCATTTGTAGGCTGATTTCTTCTATATCTCTTGGTAATATTTTTTTCTACTTGTCTTAGGATGTCTCTAGTTATAAAACTATGAGGATAATGGAAATAATAAGGCATCCAAGTGCTGAAATGAGGGAAATTTTGTGTGTGTGTGTGTGATTTTTATGTGTTTTAGTCAAAATATAGTTCCTTGAACCATGTGGGAGATTCCATAACCTTGTTCACGTTAAGTAGCAAACATCAGGGAATAAATAAAATATTCTATGTTTTTGCAAGTCAAGCTAGATCTTCCCTTTATTATCTTAGAACCCCAAACATTCATAAATCCACATAGGTATCATGGGGTTCTAATATTTTTATCAAGATAACAAAAATGTAGTTTATTTTTAAAGTCCTTTGCCAACGCAAAACCATATTCAGAGTCATTTTTCAGAATCATTTTCTACTTTTTGCCTATATCATGCAATTGTCACTTCATTTACTAATACATATAAACAATACACTAATACATATAAACAATACTAATACATACAAACAATATTTAGTGTATGAGTATGTTGTGTCTCTTTCTGAAAATTTTCTGAAAGGCATATCTTAACATATAGCCTTTCTAATTAAAGTCTTGAATAGCTTTTAATTGCCTTTGGAGAAAATGATGACCTTCTTATATCATGTAAACAGGTCCTTCATCAACCAGGCTTTGCCTGTTTTTGCTACTTCTTTTTGCAATTTCCCTATGTGACCAATCAAACCAAGCAACTTCTCACAATTTTTTCAAAGGTCACAATTTATTCTACATGTATTTATACCTGATACACATTTTTTTCTAAAAACTTCTATTTTTCAGAACTTCTGACAATACCTTTTCAAAGTTTTCTCTACCAGATTTCTTTCCAGGATGAGTTTTCCATTACTCTTTCATTCTTCCATGTGTAACATCAACATTGCACCCATTCTGTTGTATTGCGTGTGCTGATTTACTTGTCTCTCTCTCTTGTCAGAATTCATTGAGAGTAATTTACTAAACATTTACAACATCACAGTCTAAGTGTTAGGGATACAAAGATGAATAAAATAAGTCCTTATCTCTAGTAGTTCTAAAAGAAAAAATATTATTTTGTGATAAATAATAAAAAGGAGATATGAAAATGAACAGTGAGAACACAAATGACCAATTACTTGGGAGAGAGAGGCAGTTTGGAAAGACAAGAAAGTAAAGATGGCATTTAAGCCGGCTTTAAGTAATGAATAGAACTTGTTTAGACTGAGTTGAGGTTAGGTATAAGAAGAATATTCCATGCGAGAAAATAAGAATAATCATAGAAAAGTATGAAATTTCATAGGATTTCTAGAGTAAATAATAATTTGAGTGTACAGTGAAGCTAAAACTCTGTGCAATGCATAAAGTTTCTTTTTAACATTTTTCTTTTCTTTTAATGTTAATAAATTTATTGTTCTAAAATAGTGAATTGTTTCTCAAAAAATCAAGCAATTGAGAAAAGCACATATAAATGGAATACATTAAACAGCAACTATGCTGCCATACAAAAGTAAAACATTGGTTACAATTGGTGAATATCATTTCTGTCTTCTAAATTATATGTATATTTTTGTAGTATGGATGGAGAAGAAGGGAGATTTTTATAATAATGGAGTCATAAAATTTAGGATATTTATAATAGAAAATTATTAGATTTACTTTAATTGGAGAGAAAAAAGATATGAGGTGTATCTATTAAATAATTGCATTTTTGCTATGATAGTCATTAATTCTCACAATGTCTCTTTGAAATTAAGAAAAAAAATAATCAAACTTGTGAAGGGGACTGAAATTTATTTTTTAAAAAAATTAATTAATGACAGTACAAATCAACTCTACAATTACTCTACAACTCCTACAATTACTAGCCAATTCTCAATTTTACATATTCATCCTCATCAACACCACCAACCACTTGTTTTTTTACTTTATTTTGTCAGAGTTATTTCATTAAGATTCTGTTCTAACATAATGTCCTCAGTTGCTGTGATTTTGTTTGTTAGTATAGAATTTTATGATCATGGTTCCATTATCTTTTGGCATTACGTGTTCCTATAGAAGAGTCTGAGGCTAGCCTGATTCATGCCCTCCACCCCTTCCAGGTAAATTATGCTTTAGACCTGAACGATTAAAAATTTTTCTCTTTGTTTTAAAATTACATAAGTAAAGTTTCAATTTTGCTCATTCTGTATCATTGCTTGAAGTTGAGTTCAGTGGGTATCAGACATCTATCACCCACTATAACAACAAAACCTTACTTAAGTTTTCAAAGTATATTATACAAGGTAGAGAAAATTTTCTTGTTTAGTGTTGTTGGTGACTTTTTTGGCAACAAATCTCTTTGTTTTCCAACTTATTGGGTGTTGTGTGTTGAGTAAGAGTCTGGTTATAGCTGACATTGGTGTCAATTTCTTTCCACTGATTTGAAAAACAAATGACTATTTTACTGTATTTCCTGCCATGTCTTTGGCATCTAGAACAGTGCCTCATAAAGAGTAGAAATTTAATAAATACATGATTACATTAGAAAATACAAGTTGTAATTAGTTTATGATGTATTGTGTATTGCAAAATGTTTTATTGTGAAATGTTCACAATGATATTATTTGCTCTGTTTTGAATCTTCTATGTTTTATTTATTTTCTGTCATTTCTATACTTTATTGGAGAGTTGTTGAACTATCTTTTTCCTATTCTTTTATTGTGAATGTGACTATAAGCCTATAAAATTTTGTTTGATCATGCTCAAATAATCTTTCTCTTTCCTCCATTCAAAAGGATAAAAGTCACAAGACTTTTGTCTTAGCTCTGACATGTAAAGAACTTAAAGATGGTCACTTCCATTCTTACAAAAAAAAAATGCTGAACATACTGAAAATCAGTTACCTTTCTTGGACCCATCGGAGAACTGATGTCAGGGAAAATTACCACCCCCAAATCTAGAAGGCTGAGATACAGCAACAGAGATTTGCTTGAAGAAATCTGCTTATCTGGAAGAGGAAGCTACAGGAATCATTACTTAAAGTAAGGAAGAAGAAGAAAAACTTACTTTGTCTATAAAAAAATGAAGATAAGAAATGCAGCCTGTTTCTTGTAAAACGAACAAACACACACAAAAAAACACCCATGTAAGCAAGGAAAGAAGTGAGTGAAATACTTTTTTTAAAACCCAGATTAGATGTATACATCCAGTAAAATTATTATTTTAAGGCAAAGGAAATATACTTTGTAAGAAAAGCAAAAACTGAGAAAATTTCTTGACTATTCCTGTAACAAATGTTAAAAAAATTTCTTCAAGGGATAGAAAAATAATATGTGAGAAACTTAGATCTATGTAAAGATAGGAAGAGAGTTGGAAAAGGAATGAAGGTAAAATAAGGTCTTTTTTGTTTTCTTATTCTTAATTGAACCTCGAGACAACTGTAACTTTAAAGCAACAATAATAACAATGTATCAAGTGGCTATAACATATGGATAACTATAATGAATGACAGCAATGTTGTATGAGATAGAAGGAAGTAGTTGGAAATGTTCTGTTAAAAGGTGTCTTTACCACAAATAAAATGATAAAGTGTTATTTAAAGATAGACATATTATTTAAAAACATATATTGTAAACTCTAAAGAAATCATCAAAGGAATGGTTCATTATGAAATAAAGGTAGGAAATACAATTAGTTCTCCATATTGATGGGTTCCACATTTGTGGATTCAGCCAATCACAGATTGAAAATGTTAAGTATAAAAATAAATGGTTATGTCTGTATCGAACATACACATTTTTTCCATCACTGTTCTCTAAACAATACAACAACTGTTTACGTGGCATTTACATTCTATTGGGTATTAAAAGTAATCTAGAGATGATTTAAGGTATATGGAAGGATGTGTGAGCATAGGTTATACACAAATACAATATCATTTTATAAAAGAGACTTGAGCATCTGTACATATTGGAAACTGCAAGCATGCTGGAACCAATTCTCCATGGATACCAAGGAACAAATGCATATAAGATATCCCTTCAGGATCTTTCAGGGCCAGAAAGTATGGCAGGGCTGCCTCTTCCCACCTCACCCCCCAAAAAGCATAATAATGGGAATATTTCAAAGG
>VSMD01082024.1:0-13742 GCA_008750895.1 Mirza zaza
AGTATGGGTAACAGAGTAAGACCCTGTCTAAGGAAAAAAAGAGAGAGAAAGAGAGAGAGAGAGAGACAGAGAGAGAGAGAGAGAGAGAGAGAGAGAGATAATATCATCATAAAAATATAATGTAGGAGATTAAAATTGAATAACATTTTGGTGGAAAAATTTCTTTTATGTGACTTGATATAATAAATGGTATTTAGATATATATAATGGTATACTTGTCAATAAGCATCACATGGTAATTATTACTGATAAACTTGACAGAAAGTTTCCATCACTAATACTCTTCTCCATGTTTTCTATGAAAGGCATAGGAGAGGATGAATGAACTTCTTAGAGTTCTAAAATTTCTATAGTTTCTAAAGAGAGAATCTGGCTTAAAGTAAATTTTTTTCTATTTCTTAATTAGTTTCTTATCTGTTATAAGAAGATACATTGTGTTAGCCAATCAGCATTTGTGAAGGTATATTTCATATGTTCTAGGTCCTAATGTCCAAAGAATAAAATTTTTCTAAAAAGTCAAATATATGAGTATCCTAAAGAAATGAATTTATACAGATCCTGTAAGGGTGACCTGAGAAGAAATATTGGTATTGAATTTATACATTCACTTGAATACATGTATTTGTACATTATGTGTGTGTGTGTATATATTCACTGGAGTATACAACATCTACTTCTGGGTATACATGTCCACTCCTGAGTATATACATATCCACACCTGGTACACATATCCACTTTTGAGTACAGATGTGCACTCCTGACTATATATATACCTACGTTGGTCCAGCCACAGGGAACTAAAAAAATGAGGTAATAAATGTAAAGTTTTGTGAAATATTATTATATAGTAGAAATACAATAATGTATACTGAACGCTCCTAAATGAAATATCAGGATGGATTCTTTTCAAATGCTGCTAAGATCTCAGACTACAGATAATAAAGATGACTCTATGCACTTCAAGAAAAGACACTGTACGGGATGAAAATGTGAAAAGCCGAGTATGTTTACAGAACTACTTTGACTGCATAAAGTAAAATATACATAAATGATTTCTAAATATCCACTGTTCTATCTTATCTAAACTGTCACAAAAATGAATAAGATGATATGACATAAACAAAATAAGCAAAGTCATCAGTGTTGTCTGACTATTGGACTGCAGCAATCGACTCTAATTACTTCAAGTGTATCAGCTCCTAAGCAATTTTTGATGAAAAAAATTCAGCTAAAACTTGGGTATAGTATTGGGGGAAAAAAACTATCTTAAGATATGACTGTCACGAAAGGAAATCCTTTTTGCCAAAGAGAAAACACCATAACCCATAAAACCCATCACATTTCATGATTTGCTCTGGAAGAATATATGACATAGGCACAATACGTAAAAGGCAGTCAAAAGGAATTCAAAACCCTTCTGACTTGCTTTTTCAAGGAATAATTAATACTCAAAAATAGAGTAAAATTCACTAAAATATCACAAAATTTCATTGAGACAAGTATTTTTAAATGTAAATAAAAGGCTAAGAATTTTAACAAGGCAGCAGGGTACAGTGGCTCAAGCCTGTAATCCCAGCACTTGGGCAGGCGAAAGTTCTACCAAGGAACCATACCACCTGTGCTCCAATCCCAGCACTGTGGAAGGCAGAGGCTGCGGGATGGCTTTTGGCCAGGAATTCAAGACCTATCTCTATAAAAAAAACAAAAACAAAAACAAACTCAGGCATGGTAGCACGTGCTAGTAGTCCCAGCTACTTGGGAGCCTCAGCAGGAGGATCACTTGAGCCCAGGAGTTCAAAGTTGCAGTAAGCTGCGATCATGACACTGGGGGACAGAGCAAGAACCTATGTCTTAAAAAGTAAAATTAAAGAAAAAAAATTTTAACAAGGTATAAAGTGTACAACAATACAAGGCACTGATAAACATGAATCAAAGATGCTAAAGTACACAGGAATAAAGATCATCTCTTTTTACTCTATATAGGTAATGTGCTTTTTTGGCAAGTAAACTAAAACACAAGAAACATGTGAATATGTAAATACTTTCTCACATTCACACACACACAAAATAAGGTTCAAAGACAACAGACTTCTGTCTCACTCATGGGTCTACATACTTGAAATTACATTAAACAGAATGCCAGAACTAGTCTAAGAAACAGTTAAGACATATTAAAAAAACAATCATCATAAGCTGTATAAAGGAATCATAGCACAGAATTCAAGTTCTATTTATAAATAGGTAGCTAAATAAAACAAAAACAAACAAGAACACTCTAAATTTATCCCATTTGCCTAGAACACTACCTGGACTCTTACAACGCAAAAGTTCATTAGCTGGGCATGCCTAAGAATTCCAGGTTACAGTGAGCTGTGAATGCACCACTGCACTCCTGCCTGGATGTCAGAGCAAGACCCTATCTCAAACAAAAATAAATAAATTTTTAAAAAATAAATAAAAATCAAAGTTCAGAACTAATTCATGTTTCAATCTCATGAGGCCATCACAGTGCTTAGCACATAGTAGGTGCTTTGTAAATACTTGATTATAATTATCTAGCGGGCTGGAAGCAAGCCATGAAGCAACATGACACGTCTAGAACAACACCAGATTAGAAGTCAGACAGATCGGGGCCGAAGCATCAGCTCTACCAAAAACCATGTGACTCAGGGCAAGTGATTCAGCATTGGCCCCCAGTATGCTTCCGGCCTATAACTTGGAGACGGTGCCACCCCTACCCCCGAAGACCGTGGCTGTGACAATGAGTATCGTGAATGTTACCTGACACACAAGAAGTCAAAGTGGCTACAATGATCATCATAGACAAATAAAATTTCCACTTCTTATATCACAAGCAATGATGGATTTTTTTTTAAAAAAGGATAAATTTCCATTTGCATTTAAAATAAACTGACTGAAAATTATTTTTCAAGTTCTTTGAGTCAAGTGTCATATAAACACAAAAGACACAACAGAAGTACTACCCCCTCAACATTTTATTCCATTTTTAGGTGAAACCAGCATAACATAAAATTAGCCATTTTAAAGTGAACAATTTAGTGGCATTTACCACATTCGCAATGTCAAGTTCCAAAGCACCTTCATCATCACAAACCAAGCCCTGTGGACAAGCGGGTTCTCCCCATGCCCTTCCCCCACCAGGCCCCAGCCAACAATCTGCCACTGACTCACCTACTCTGGATATTTCACACAAGCCGCCAGACAATACATAACCTTTGCGTCTGGCTTCCTTCACACAGCACACAGTTCTGCAGGCTCATCCATGCTGCAGCACATATCAACCCTCTAATGACTTTTAGAAATAAAGTACTGATAAACGCTACTACAGCATGAACTCTGAAAACATGCCAAGTAAAGCAGCTGGTGACAAAAGACCACCTATTGCATGATGCCATTTAAACGAAATGTCCAAGGTAGGCAAAACCAGAGACAGAGAGTAAACCAGAGGTGGCCTGGGCCTGGGGTGAGGGAGGGAGGGGGCAACAATCACAGTTTCTTCTGGGAACATTAAAAACGTTCTGAATTTAGATGATGGTGATGGTTAGCAATTGTATGAAATGCCAAAAACGCTGAATTGTATGCTTTAGGAGGATGAATTTTATGTTGTGTGAAACACGGCCCAATAAGCTGTTAAAAATAATTTTTGAAGGGATTATTTCAAGTAAATAATCATTGTACATATCCATTTACACACAGAAAATATAAAATCCACTCTACACTTCATTTTCAAACAGGCGCTGGGATTATCATGAATAACCATGTAGTCTTTCAGTATCGCCCTCGGCAACTGCCAAGATCTCAGTCACTTTTTACTGTCACGTGCCTGTTTGCAATGGTCTCCCCCTTCTCTGCCCAATATGTTGCTGCTTTTCCACAGTACGGACTAGAAAGTCATATGAACAAGCTTTTGAAAAACATAAATCAAGCAAGGTTAAAGCCTGGAACGAAGGTCAAAGAAGGTGCGTTCATCAGTTACCAGACTAGGTCACGAAAGCTGTTTCTCGTGCTCAAAGGGCTTTTTTACTGAAGTACACTGTAACACCACAGTATAGACAGTTGATCTTTACAAGTGTGTTTAAAAATAATACAAAGATAGACTTTAGATAAAGTGATACTATGCTTCACAGAAAATGCACATACACCAGTTGGGTTTCACAGTCTCAGCACTGTAATAGAACACATTGTATGATGCATGCTTGCTCGTGTGTATGCATGTATATAAAAATATAAATATAAATGTATTACATACATATATACACATATATCAAGTATCTAGAGAATGAATAAAATGAATAAAAATCTACCCTGAAATTGCATGCATTATATAAGAAAATTAATGAGATACAATATACGATCATATAATACTATTGTCAATAACACAATTAAGACACGTTTTCTTTCATGTATAATGCTAACTCTAAAATGATGTTAACATTAAGCAAATGCTAAACAGGATTAGATGCATCTTGCTGACCTCTTACTGTGAGTTTGCTATACAGTTGTGCATTTACTTCCTTGTCTCGCTGAAAACGCCGAAATTCATCAACTGCTTCCCGAATGATGATAACAGCCAAGACAAATCCCTATAAAACAAGAAATTTTAGAAAACTAAATTTTAACAAAAAAGAAAAATTTCTTTATTATTCAGTTTTATTTTTTTCCTTCAATTTATATTACTCACTGAAACACAGTAAGTGAAAACAAAGACAAAAAGTAACAATAAAATGTTACAAAAGGAATACAATTCAATGTAAAAGATTTACAACTCTTAGTATACCCAAGAAAAAAATTTTTAAATTCACATCATAATAAGAACTTCAAGCTAAACCTCAGAAAATACTCAGTAACCCAAAAATGAAATTAACAATTTTCAACAAATTCATGAATTATACTTAGAACACTTAGGCATTCAACATCAAATTAACGATGACTTACATAAAAATCTTACGCTTAATTTCTGCACTTAAGTTTTTCTAACAGAATAAAAGCCATGTAGGAACACAAAATAATTCCCAGATACCATATCCGTAACCATCAATTTTCCTACACAGCCCATTATTAGGAATTGCATGGAGGAGCATGGCTAGTGACTTCACCTCACAAAATTCTGAATAAACTTGATACTAAGTAAACTTTTATATACTTATAATCTACTGTGAAGCCTGTCACACCACTACCATGTGGCTAGTGTCCACCTTTTTAATAGGCTGCATAGGTATTTTCTGACACGTTGTAGGAATATCCTTCCAGTCACTCTCCCCATGATTAAATTAAAAAACCTCTTCAACAGGCTCCCTGTTGAAGACTTTGCTTCACTCTACATCCTAAATAACAGAACACTGGATGAATTTCCATCGAAAGGATGATAATCATTTTTATTCCAGCTTTTTTCCTTCTGTATAACCAGTAGGCTAAATTAAGTGTGCTGCTGGAGAATATGTTTCTTGTATTTACTGAAACGGTATTTTTCCCAAACATACTATTTTAAAAGCCCTTAAAACGGCATTAGACGTGTGCCCCTCTAGCCTCCCACTTGGCGCCAGCCCCACAGCCTGTGCTCAGCCCTGCTGCGTCTCTCTTGAGCAGTCCTCTGGCCCCCCTCACCATAAACGTCTCCAGGTCACTCTACGGCCAGTGCTGTGCCTCCCTGGGCCCTCCGCCCAGCCCTCCCTGAGCACACAGGGCTCATACCCTGCGTCCTTCACAGCTCCAGTGAAACTACTCTCAAGTAAGGTGGGCCAACTAGAAACGCCCAACCTCTGTGCATGGCCACTACTCACCAGCCCCTCTTCCTTCCCAATTCTCCACCCCTTGGCATCCTGGACGCCACACGCCCTGGCTGTCCTTCTGCACATGTCACCTGAGGGATCCTCCAGGCATCCACTGCTGTCACTGTTAATAATGCTGCCCTCCAACTGCTCATGGTGCTTCTCACGCCTCTCCAGGTCACCCTACACCACCACGCTGAGTCACCAACCCCAGCCTCACTGCCCTCAAAATCCTCCTCCAGGGGTGGGAAACCTTCGACAGCTCCCCATCATTTATGCTCCTTTCACTGAAATACAACGCTCCCCTCAAGCCCCCAGCCCTAAGAAAGAACAGATCTCTAGTCTTGCCTCCCACTCACCACTGCTGTACCCTACGTACCCAGGACCTGCTGGCAATCTCCCAAACACCATGATGTCTCTCATCTGACCTTTGAGGTTATTGGAAACACTGTCTCAAGAAGCATCCTAAAGCCAACTCTTGGACACACTGAGAAAGAAGTTGTGTACTTATTTAACCAAGCAGTTTCACTTCTAGAAACTTATCCTAAAGGAAAAAATCTAGGATCGCCGTACGAATACGAAAAATTAGAAATAATCTAACTGTCCACAAATAAAAAATTTATAGTACAGTCATATGATGAAAACTATTTCCTTGATTCAAAGATGTCACTGGTTTTAAGACACATCAGATATTATTTTAGCAATAGTCTTGGCTGGAAAGACAATACTACTGTAAATATACACACTGTTTATAAGTCACACCTCAATTTCGGTAACATGAAAAATATGCATCTTCAAATCCAGAAAATACACTTCTCTACAGCCATTGCCATGTAAGAGAGTATTTACTGTTAAGACTCATGTTCATGATGTAGAAGTAATTTCTTAAAGTTCTATTTGTGACTGACTCACCTAAAAGACGAGAGCATGAGGGCATTACCAAGCATATTTTATTTATATATTGCAGACAGTATTTTAAAAGAGTGGTTTTTAATAAGATAAGCATATCATAATCACCTGAGAAAATGTTTTAACAGAGAATTGCTCAGGCCCTATTTGAAATGTGTATCTTTACCTCTAATCTCCAGGGAACAAGACCCACACATGCATGTTACTTAAAGGTGACTCTAACTTTCACCCCTTTAAGCCTATGACTTAAAAGACAGAAGAAATTAACTCTGAACTCATTAAGAAGTGATAATGCACAAAGATGTGCTAGTTCCTAGTGCTTCTAAGAACTCGAGGAGTGAGTGAAAATAAGTTTCGGCTTGTAATGGAGGATTACAGAAGACAGAATAAAGAGGATTAGGTCCCAATTTCTAAACAGGAGTGTCTGTTTTCTAAAAACAGGAGTTCCTCAGGAGGAAACGGAAACCTGTCCCAGGCAAGGGGTGCTAGAGTGCACAGGCTGCTTTGCAGCCCACCTCGCCTTCTAGGTTATCTGAGCGAGGAACAGCCTCCAAAAGGTGTCGCCACTGTCTCCAGCGTCCATGGACAGCCCAGAATGTGAGGAAAGGGACACTGATGCCATTACTTCCTTCTCAAAAGTTCTAAACTGGGCCACCACAGGCAAGCGGCTCGTGGAAGGCATGGGAAAGCAAATCTCACTGCAGGAGAGTTGGCTCTTCCCACTACCTAGGTACCAACCAGGTCAGAGGTTTGAGCTCTAGCTCCCTAGAAAAACCAGAACTGGAAACAAGAAAGGCCACAGTAAAGTACTGTCACACCCTGGAAATGGCAATACCTGTGCGTGAGCCTGCAAGTTAGACCAGACAGCACGTGTGCTCACATGGGCTAGCCACAGCCTTTCTTACCTCTCCAGGTAACCCAGAGGCATGTGGAACAATTACCCAAATAATAGACATTTTTGTAAAAACAGAAAAAATTCCGTTGGTACATTATCAATTTACCTTTGAGGGTTCATCATATGCCATACACTTTTCTAAATATCTTAAATGAGTACCTCCAATTTAGAGGCAAATTCAAACACAGAGAATAAGGAACTCTACTTAAGTCACACAGCTCACTAGCAGTGGGGACTCCGGATGGCAGGGTTTCAAGTAACGGGTTTTGCTTTTCCTTCTTATGCTTCACCTACACTTCCACTGCAGACACTCACAAAAAACAATAGATTTTAAAATCAGATTAAGAAATCAGAGTCCTTATAGGTTGATTTCTTACCTATACAGCCTATCTGGTTGCCAATTATGTATTAACAAACTACCAGAAAGACATTTCATATGGAAGATACAGTGTTAAAAATCCTCAGAGCCAGATTTTTCCATCTAAAAATTGTTTGCACTGACACCTTACTAATTTTGATAGAAGCATTACAATCTGTTTTGTTACTATGATTAATTACACCAGCTTTGCCTTGAAGAACTGTTCTGAAGGCTGAACAATATGAAGGTGACCGTCATTCTGACATGATAATGCAATGAAATCACTTTCTAGTTTATTCTTTTATTATACAGGAAAATATAACAGAAATTAGTTCAGAGCTAAAACTAATAAATAATATTAATATTTACTGGAGTAACTGAAAAAGATTATTAATTAAGCTATCACTGTTTTCAAAAATATCTCAGTTTTAGTTAGAGTAGAGAGCATAATCTTGAAGGAATTTGTCTTTAAAATTAGTAGACAACAGAAATAAGATTTTTGAACCGCCAACTAGTTTTATGCTTCGGTGGCAGGTTTCTGGCTAGGAGAAATCTGGAAGTATGAACTGATACCTTGTTTTGAACAACCTTACAGAACCTTAGAAGGTAGGCAGAGGAAAGATGTCAAAAACATAAATGTGTCTATAAAGATCACGAGCTATTACAGGTCATGGACATAATGGGGTTAAAATAAACTGGTAGAGAAAATGCAAGAACTCAAGAGTTTATGAAGAAATCCTTCTTTAAAATTTCTTTTGGTTAAAAAAAGAGGTCCCTATATATATATTTCTATTTTAGAATCTGCATTCTTCCTTTAATTTCTTTAAATTTAGTATATGGTTAAAGGTTCTTTAAATTTTTACTAGATTAATAAAAAGATCTATATTAATATCTGGATTTTCAAAGATTTTTAAAAATTTCTGAGGTGAGTCTGGATCAAAGATCCAAGATACCCTGAGCTTTCTGGATTTGAAAGTGAGCAGAATATGCACATCAACTTAAGATCTTTGCTAAATCAAAGGTTAAAATGCATGTAAATGGCAAAAGCATACATACTATTTGCCACCTGTTATATGAGAGAAGGCATCAATTGTGGCTACTGCCAAACCAAGGAACAAAACAAAATCATTTTAAAAAGCAGATAGACTCTGAAATCTAACGGTATGATACTCAGAATATGAGAATTCATCTATGTGTGCCAGAAGGCAACATAAGTATTACTCAAACGGAAAAAATAAAAAAGTGGGGGCTTTTCACTTCTCTTTGTAACACTTAAAACACAATCACAATAGAATTACAGTATCCTTCATATGATTACTGAAGTAGTTTATTAAGGTACTTAATACAATTAAAGTTAATTCTTATGAGTCAAAAAAAAAAAAAATGATAAAGTACTTCAAAAACCCTGAAAGTGAAATTCAATCTAAGCACTTAAAATTGAAGCTAGAACTGGAAACAAGTGCTCATGTGAAAAATAGAGAAAGTAGGGAAATGTTTTATTGTATAGGTGAATAGACAACATGTGCACAAACACACATAATTCATTAAAGTATGGCCCACACAATCCATTTTGTGACCATAGCATATAAAATTATTCATAAAGAACCATCTAAAAGATATTTTCTTTGGTTAAAGCTAGTAAAGGCAAAAGCAAAATACAAATTAATACATTTTACTTTAGAATTTTTAAGAAGAATTATATTCCCAGACTATCACTGCTTTAAATCAAATTTTAATCCAAGATGCAAATAATATTTGAGTGGTAAATACAACTATTAAAGCCATGAACACAGAGGTGGGCACGGTGGCACAAGCCAGGAGTCCCAACTACTCCGGAGGCTGAGGCAGGAGGATCTCTCGAGCTCAAGATTCTGTGACCAGCTTGGGAACCAGTGAGCCCCCATCTCTACGAACAGAAAAACGGGGCTAGACATAAACACATTGAAATCATAAACATGATTACGTTTGTAGTGTTAGCGAGTATTTTCATTATGCTTCCATAATGACATACTGATTTTATTAGAAAATGAAGAAATCAACAGCACTTTTAAAATGAGACTTCTATGGAGTTTATAGTCTGTAGCATTTTTTACACATGTGCATAAGGAACCACGAACATTCAAAGTGTTCATTACCACAAAGTTTATAATAACAAAAAATTTGAAACCCTAAAACCTCCTTTCCAAAGAGCACAGACAGAGCAGTTGTGATACATTCGCACAATGAAATATTAATACTTTAGGCAAGTGAAAAGCAGGTGAAGCAGACATTTGTGTGTCCATATGGATCAATTTTGTAAACCAATATAAAGTCCAAAAAGTAACTGCAACAGGATACGCAGATTACGATAATCTTTATAAAAATTTTTAAAGCATGTAAAGTAATATTGCCTGTTTTAATAATACATATATAAGTGGTAAAATCATGAAGAGATACACAGCAATCACACTCTCACATTCAGAAATGAGGTTCCCTCTAACAGGTGAAAGTGGGAGAAAAGAATAGTCGCTTGTGTCCCTCCCCAAGCCCACCTAGCTTTCACCGCAACTTCCAAAACCCGGCTGCATACGATTCAGTGTTTCTTCTCTGGGTGAACACACACAATACACACACAAATACGTGGCTTCCTATCCCACGACAGCCCTGAAGGTGCTGGCCTCCCACCCATGACCTGCTTTCCAAGCACTCGTCCACAGACTCGAGCAGGACGACCTCCTCACACCCTGGAGCAGACCAAACACAGCCCAAGACCTCCTGCAATTGCTGTTTCTCTGCCTGCAGCTGTCTATCCTGATCTGCACGCGGCCTACTGTCTTATTGCATAGATGTCAGGGAGGCTGCCCTTGACCACCCTCCTTAAAATGCCCCCAATAGCCTCTACTCTGTCTTGATTTACACATGGCATTGGGAATCTATTTACGTTCTGTCTTCTCCCCCAGAATATAAGTTCTTCTAGGGTAGAATTTTGTCTGTCTTGTTCACTGTTTTATCAACCTTGCCTAGACTAGCGCTGGACACAAAGGAGCTGTATTACCTCCTCAAAAGACTTGTGCATTTCATTCTATACATACTTTGGCTCACTTTTATTTGTTCTAATACACATATACATCTTCAATGTTATTAAATACTTTTTCTAAACATCATTTTTAAAGCTATACAATATTCCAACATGTGCATAGGATATAGCATGGTTTAAACAAACCATTGTTGAGACATTTCATTTTTTAAATAATTTTTATCATCTAAAATAAGGGACATTATTTAGACTCTGTGATCAATCATTTCTTTAGGATAAATTCCTAAAAATGCTGAATCCATTTCTAAGATCTTTGATATACATTACTAAAGGATCCTCCAAAATGGCAGCACAGGTGTGCATCCACACTAACAGTGGATGAAAAGGCAGCACAGGCCTGTGCCACACTGACAGTGGCTAAGTACCGCAGCATTACAGTTTCACCCATGCTCAGCACCAATGTCTCTTTCAATCTCATTAATTTAATAAGTGAAAAATGTATTCATTTATCCAGTAATCTTGTATTTATAGACATATAAATATGTATTTAGAAAGTAACATATAAAGTTACTTTCTCTGTGTTGATTATTGTGTTGGTGGAGGAAGAAAGTTACTTTCATTCCTCAAAACCACCTTACTATAAAGTGGAAGTGAAAGAGAATCAAAAACTAGTCCTCAAGGCCGGGCGTGGTGGCTCACACCTGTAATCCTAGCACTCTGGGAGGCCGACGCAGGCGGATTGCTTGAGGTCAGGAGTTTGAAACCAGCCTGAGCAAGAGCAAGACCCCGTCTCTACTATAAATAGAAAGACATTAATTGGCCAACTAACATATATATAGAAAAAATTATCCGGGCATGGTGGCACATGCCTGTAGTCCCAGCTACTCGGGAGGCTGAGGCAGGAGGATTACTTGAGCCCAGGAGTTTGAGGTTGCTGTGAGCTAGGCTGACGCCATGGCACTCACTCTAGCCTGGGCAACAAAGTGAGACTTTGTCTCAAAAAAACAAAAACAAAAACAAAAACTAGTCCTCAGCAGGACTTCACTAGTGAATAAACAGGAGAGGATGCCAGGGCCTGTCCTGTAAACAGAGCTCCCCAGCTTCACCTGGGGGGGGTCTAGTTGGGGGGGGGCAGAGAGAAGGCCCAGCTCTCCTATTCACAAGTCCTTGCTTAAGTGGCCCCCTGAATGCTGTGCTCTTCTTCCACTGTCAATGGAAAAGAAGCCAAACTCTGTAAAATAACTAAAAGAGGTTTATTCTGAGCCAAATTTGAGGAGCATGGCTGGAGCCGAGCCCAAGAAGCTTTGAGCAAGCAGACTTGCTATGGTTAGGTGAGTTTGGTTTTGTATCTTTAAAGGAGAAAAGAATTACAAGTAAAGTCATGCAATGTGTACACTGGTTTGGCCCGAAAAGGTAGACATCTCAAAGCAGGGGCTTACATGTTATAGGTGGGTTTAAAGACTCGCTGATTTGTGGACAGCTGCAGAAGCTCACACCTGTAATCCTAGCACTCTGGGATGCCATGGTGGGAGGATTGCTTGAGCTCAGGAGTTTGAGACCAGCCTGAGCAAGAGGGAGACCTTGTCTCTGCTAAAAATAGAAAAAGTAAGCCAGGTGTGGTAGCATGCACCTGTAGTCCCAGCTACTCTGGAGGCTGAGGCAAGAGAATCACTTAAGCCCAGGAGTTCGAGGTTGCAGTGAGCTAAGATGAGCCACTGTACACTAACCCAGGTGAGAGTGAGACTTTGTCTCAAAAAATAATAATAATAATAGTAAATTGAACCCCCCTTCACTCCTCCTCTTTAAAAAATAAAAATAATAAAGACTCTTTGATTTGTAATTGGTTAAAGAAATGAAGCTTTGTCTAAAGGCTTGGAATGTTTTAAGATAAGGAAGTCCATTGTTAATCAGAGACAAGCCACTGGCCACATACCCAGACTCAAGCAATTTGTTATGTAAATTAGGACCAGCAGGTAAGCTTTGTCTTGCATAGCCTTAGACCTGTTAATGAATGACAAAGGATATCTCCAAGAAGGAGCAGGGAATGAAGAGGCTGGTCTGAACTCCCTTTATCTAGGCTAGCAATTCAGTTTTAGGGTATCCCTTTGGCCAAGAGGGGGTCCATTCAGTCAGCTGGGGGGAGCTTAAGATTTTATTTTAGTTCACACCACTGAAGGAATCCTTTCATTCACTGTGTTTCCTGCCCAGATTCTTCTGGTCATCTGCCTAAAAGGGAGCAAAGCAAAAAAGGAAGCAGTACAATTTTGTAGGTGAAAGGAAGAAAGAAGACATACACCTCATCTACACAAGCTGAAAAGTAATGAAACCTATCAACAAACAGCACGAAACTATCAAGACAATGTATGTTTGAAACAGAAATATTCAATGATAAGTAATAATGGCCTTTCAAAAAACTTTATACACTGAGGTGCCAACCAGAAATCGACTGTATGCCATTTGGATACTTTAGAATTCTCCCCACTGGTCAGGGTGTTCAGAGAGTAACTCACCAGAACCCACAACTCCCAGGTCATTCCCAACAGCCCAGGCAGCCCACCTGCCGCCCTTAGGTCAGGAGCAGGATGCCCCTCTGCCACAGCCAGGGAACTTTAAGACATCTCGCAATGACTGATGGGCAGGGCTGAAAAAGACTGAAGTCACAGCACCCAGCACATTCTTTTAACACAAGTTCAGTGACACACAGCAAAAATACCATGTTTTAAAAATCTGGTCAATGTATCTCTTAACCATCTCAACTCTTAAAACTACTTCTAA
>VSMD01082026.1:0-22375 GCA_008750895.1 Mirza zaza
ATGACAGCCCTGTGACACTGTCAGAATGTGGGCAGCATACTCAGGGAACCAGAGGTGGTGACAGTCATGTATGCCCAGCAAGGGGAAATCTAGGAGGAGGCTCAGCTCTGAGTCAATGGGAAGTCTGGCTCTTAGGAACCCCTTGCAGGGGTTCAGGAGGACAAGCTGTGGTCCAGCAGCACCCATAGGTGCTGGCAGGAGCCCAGAGAGCCCCGGGACAAAGGAAGGATCCCAGACATAGATTAAGACCCAAGGCAGGAGGCAAGAAATGCCTTTGGAAGCCCCCAGCTCTGGGGACGTGCAGAGAAGGTGGGCTTGGGAGCCATGAAGGAGGCAGGATCTCAGGGTCACTAGGCTGTAGCCAAGTGCCAGTAAAATATGCCTTTTTTTTTTAACGTGATCCTGCTGGACCCTACCCTGAGGATGAACCTAGAACCTTTCCTGACTTAGACCAGGACTGGCTGAGTCGCTATGAAATGGTGGTGGTGGTGAGAGGTTGCTACAGAGGCTGAGACTTGGTGCTCCTGGCACAGTCCTTGTGCGTGGGAGGGAGGGAACACAATCCCTGCTTTCTGCTGGCCTTACTGGCAGCGTATGCTACAGGAATAGCCTTTGGCAAGGACTGGGCGTAAGGCGATCTCGTGATGTTTATTTTCTAACCTGTCCTTCCCTGCTATGCCAACTCCTGCGTCCCAAAGTCTACCCGTGAGTTGTCCTCTAGATTGTGTTCAGATGTCAGGGCTGCCGAGAGGAGCAGGTGGCCAGGTCTTTGTTGCATCCCAAAGGTGGGGAACTGCCCACACCAGAGCCTCTTCTGATCCCCATAGTGGCCAGGAGAGCTGTGGCAAGTCGCCGGGGCCCCAGGGGCTGCTGGCTCAAAGCACCCCCGTGAGAACCAGGGTAAAACACTCTCAGGTGTCTCCCTGCAGACTTCGTCCTGGCCATACTTTGGAGAAGGGAGGCATCATTGCAGCAAAATTCTGATGCCTTGGCTCAGCGTTACATGTCTAAAGGAGAAGCCCTCGTGCTGGTGCCTTCGTAGGGGAAGGCAAGGGGGAGCAATCATAAGAGAAGGGGCTCCAGCATCTCCCTCACCTGGGCTGGAATCCGAGGCTTTCTGCTCACTCTCCGTGGCCTTGGGCAAGTCACTGAACCTCTATCCCATCACTGAACCAGAGATCCCATCTATATTGGAACATTAAATTAAATCATGTGCAGAGAGAAAGCTTGGCACAGTGTCATCTGCAAATGGAAAGCAAATGCAAAATAAAGGGCAGCTGTTATTATTGTTGTTGTTGTTGTTGTTGTTAGGTCAGAGACAAGCCTGGTCAAGGAGGAGATCAGAAAGGGGCAAAGGGAGTTTCAAAGTCTGGGCCAAACACTCCAAAGTTCACCAGGGAAAGCAGCTTCCAGGTTCTTGGGACTCAGGGTCAAGGGTTGGGGTGAAGCTGGGGTAATGACCTTCTGATTGGGCTCCAAAATGTGTGATTAGGGACACTGTCCCAACCTTGGGCAGCTCTGAATGCCAGGGTGGGCATTGCTTCCCCATCTCCCAGCTCCACATTGAACCTGAACCAAGAGAGAACTGTGTGTTACCTCACCACCAACAACAATCATAAGCATTACTATTATGTTGTTTTGATGTATTAATATCATATTATTATTGTAGGTAAAATTATCTCATTATTGTAAGTATTACTATGCTTAAATGTAATTAGTCCATCACTTACCATGTTCCGTGTACCAGGCAAGGGCTTTCCATACATTATGTCCTGTGATTCTCACAAAAAGCCCTCTGTGGTATTATCATCTTCCAGATGAGAAAACTGAGACTCAGTGAGGTTAAGTGATTTTCCCAAGGCCACACAGCTAATAAGTTGGCAGAACCAGGAACTGAACCCAGTTCAGTCTCCCAAGCCCACACTCACAATCTCCACCTTGCTGCCTCTTCTTCTCCGAGACCTGCTCAGTCAGCCCTGCTGGGAGCCAATAATACCACCCCTTCCACGTCCTTCCCCATTCTTGAATCAGAGACTCGCAGACTTGGAAGAGACCTCAAGGTCATCTGTTCCTACACCATCCCCCCCTCATCCTGCTCATCCAATATTTGAAAACGGTGATCAGGTCCCCAGACTTTCTTACTTGGGTATGACAAGCAGCCCTCCCTGGAGAACAGACTCCACCCTGGAGGGCGATTCTCACGTGTTCCCAAGTCCACTTGTCTCTTGGGCTCTCAGACCTTGACCTCCCCCTGCCCACTCATCACCCCTGCCATGGGTGCCATATCACTCCCAGAGCCTTTCACTCCTGCCATCGTCCTCCCTGCTGTGCAGGCTTGGTGCTAAGCACCCTTCAGGCATGATCTCCTTCATCTCCCCAACAGCATTCTGCAGCAGACACTATTCCTACCCCCATTTCACTGATGAGGAAAATGAGACACAAGACAGTCATTGAACCAGCCGACATCAAACCCTGAGGATGGGGGGATCGCTGCCATCACTAGGCTTCGTTCTCTCCAGGCACGTCCCACTTGAGCCACTTTCTCTGCTTTTCCTTAGAACAGCTGAGATAGGTTGGCGTCAAAATCAATCCCTCCCTCCAAAATCAAACAAACAAACAAAAAACCCTAAAAACAGCACACCATGCTAGTGACTAAGGTAGAGCACAAAAGAAATAATTTCAGAAAACACCAACCGTAAGGTTGTCAAAGCACAGATTTCTGGTCCTCCAGAATTACTTCCTTGCCCCAAGGGGCTGACACCACTTCACTGCTCCAGGCCCTGGGCTCCGTCCCTCCTGCCACCACGTGGCAGCACCGCCTTGAGCCCCATCTACAGAAATCGAGCGACCTCCTCCTGCTCTCTGCTTGCCCAGGCTTCCTCTCCAACTGCCTTCCAATCTGGGAGTCCTACTTCATCCACACCTGTTCACTTAGTCATTCAACAAATATTCATTAGCAGGTAAGAATTTAAAGAATAGTCTCACCTTTTCGATGAGATAGGACTTACACATCAGCCTCTGATTTTATATTTATTATCTATAGATCTACTCAGTGCAAAACCAGTTTTGAACTCCAGAGATGGTGCTAGTTATGATAATGATGATAAGAATAAAGACAACAATAACTAATGCTTGCTGCATGTGCACCACGGGCCAGGCAGTGCAGCTAAACACTGCCTGAATTGTGGCGCGTTTGGTTCTTTCAGTAACTCAGGGAAGGAGGTCCTGTTATCATTCCCATTTTACAGATGAGGAAACAGGCTCAGAAGATTAAGTTGCCAACATCGTACAGCAGTGAGTGTCAGGGCCAGGATTCGGACACCAGAGTCCGAGCATGTCATAGAGAGCTGAGCAGGGGACATGAGTGCACTAAAGTCTGCAAGTGAGGCATCTCCATGGGGCACACACAAGGGGGGATCCTTTCTCCCTGGAGGACAGGGAAGGGGGGAGGGAAAGGCTTCATGGAGTCGGCACACGTGGCATGTAGTGACACCTGAGCAGGTGGTCACTGCATAGATGGACAGAAGCAGAGGGTCACTCCAGTCAGAGGGACAGTGTGAGCCAGGACCCAGAGGAGTGGCACAGCCTGGCTTTTTTGGGAACTGTCAGCATGTGGCTGACTTGCATGGGGTGGGCAAGGGAGGAACTGATGGGGTAAGCGGCTGGAGATTGTCAGGAATGAGATCCCAAAAGCCCTGCAGATGACAGGCAGCCCCAGAGGGACTGAGAGCAGAGGACAAAAGGGACCAGATGCAAATTGTAGAAATTCAGGCACTTGGGTGAAGGGTGGTGGGTGGGAGGGGTGGGGGCCAGTGGACCAGGGGGAGACCTGGTTCCATAAAAGTCTCAACAGGGCAACGACACCCTAACCACAGGAATGGATAAAATCAGGAGAGCCCTCAAACCTGGAACAAGCCCCTTCCCCGCTTTGCTGGGCCTCTTGATACTGCAGCTGAGAAACACAGAATATCTTCTGGGATTTCCACCAGTGGAATCATCCCTAGCTCTGCAGCCTTGCTGCAGGGACTGGCTTCTCTCCCTGGGGTGCTACTGAAGGCCAGGGCTTGCTGACAGAGCCACTCTGCTGCCCTGGGAGTCAGTCTGAGGCCACTGAGCAGCGCTCCCATTGCTTTTCAAGTGCTGAACCTATCTCAGCCTGTGCAGTTCAAGAAGATGGCTCTAGAGGGACCTGCCTGCAATGCCCTCCCATTGCTCCTAGGGAAATATTGTCCATCTTCCTCCATGTAACCACCCGGGAGTCACCATGTCAAGGGTCCAATCACCTCCCTCACTGTATAGACAATACTTGTATTGATACAACCCCAAATATGTCACTTGGCCAGCATTAGCTTCTTAACATATCTATTTTCACAGATATTTTATAAAAACAGAAGAGCCCTGTGATTTCCATCAGGTTCCTGCAATTAGGACAGCTGTGCATTGGTCTGGAAATTGACTAGAAACTCTCCCACTGGTGTGAAATGTCAGCCACTTCAGACAATTCCTAAGTGCCTTCTAATTTTAAGCCTAATCGTTCTTCTCTAATAGTCGATCCAGGGAGACTCTGGACCTTAACCAAACAAAAAAGCGGAAGAAAAACTGGCAGAGATCAGGGAGGCAGGAGGCAGGACGAGTGCAGAGGATCATTCTCTGGCTGCAGAAGCAGGTTTCTGGGATGGGAGCCAGGGTGCCAGGAGAGCCCATACTCTTGGTTAAACAGGAATAGTGGACACAGTGCAGCACAGGCAGATATTGGTGACATGGTGCCCGATCCAGTGGGCAGGCTCTTTGAGAGGGTTTGGATGACGGCAGCTGCGACTCCAGGGAGGTCAGCCCAGAGCAGAGAGGACTTTGGGGGGGCGGGTGCATGCCTGCATCTATGCCTTCGGTCACCCTCGTTTTGCTGAGCACTCCCACATGCAGCAGACGCTATGCCAGGTGCAGTGCAGTGTTTAGAGCACAGGATTTGGTGTCAGGCCACCCAGAAGTCACACGCAGCCTGGTCTCTTGCTAGAAGGTGAATTCTGGTGTTGATAATGTCCTTAATCTCTTTGACTTGAGTTCCCCTTCTATTAAATGGAGGTAATAATTGTATCAGCCTCAGAGGGCTATTATGGGGATTAAGTATGATAACAGGTGTTGACGGTGCTTAACACTGTACCAGGTATAGGCACGGGCTAAACATTGACAAAAATGGTTATTATCATTATCCGCCAGGGATGCAAACATGAACGGAACAGAGTTCCTTGCCCTTAAAAAGCCAGATGGCTAGGGCTCCCACTCCAACACAAACCGGGGGGCACTTGGAGGCAATGGAAGCTGACTCAGACTAGATCCCCACGGAAGGAGCTGGACAGACCTGCAGGCGTCTGGGGCCACCCTCGTCAATCTGGGGGAAGATTAGCACCCTTCGCCCTCTTTGGCCCCCATCAGCATGGTCCCAGCCACCTGTACAGCCTGCCCATAGCACCAGAGCCCTCTCTGCTCCCATCCAAGCTGGAGACGGAGCCCGAGAAGTCGCTTAATACTGGAGTGCAGCGGGCGAGGCCCATTAGAGACAGCTCAGTGGCTGAGGCTGAACAGCTTATCTCGGCGCCCCAGTGGAACCAAATCAAATCCACGAAAAATATTAGGTTTTCAAATCAAAAAGGCAAAGCATGTTGAGTGAACCAGCCGCCGGCAGCAGACAGCTAATTGGTTTGTGTCTGTCAGAAAACATTGAACTTAAGAGGGATCAGGAAGCACTGAGCAGAGCTTCCCCTTCTGGGGGTTGGGAGATCTACCTGGGGTTCATCACACTGACCCCCACAACACCACCAGCACCCCAAGCCCGCGGATTATTACTGTTGGGAGGAAACGTTGAATGAGCAGAAGGAGCGGCAGCATGAGGGAGCTGGCATTTAGCTCCTCTCCTAGCCAGACCACAGACCTGCCCCTGTGCCCCCGTGTGCCATGCATTCATTCGAGAAGCAGTTATTGAGTGGCCACTGTGTGCTGGGTATCAAAGACAGAGGAATAGATATAGCCCCCAAACTCTGTCTTCATACTTCAGTATTGGAGTTACAGGATGGGGGACCTGCAGCCTTCTGATTTCAAGATTGCTTTTTTTTATGCACCACAGGAGGCAACAAAAGCTTCATCCTTCTCTGCTGCGCCCCTTTTAGTCAAAGGATTTTTCCTGTACAATTCGGATTCAGTCAAAAGGCCACACTCAAGGATCCGGAAGGCCACGTGCAACTCCAAGGCTACAGGTTCCCCACCCCAAAGCGGAGATTTGTATCCAGTGAAACAATCTCTCCAGAAGAGACATGCCTGTGTCTCTATGGGGGAGTCAAGAATCCTCACATGCCCCCAGAGGGTGAGCAGACTTGTTCCCGCAGACTGGCAAGGGAGGGCCTTGCAGGAAGAGAGCATGATCCTTCATAGACACAGAGGTGCGTGTGCGAAAACACAGTGTGCATTGCTACCTCTGGGTGTGTCTCCCTCCAAACCCGCTCCTTGTCAAGCAAGGACTTACTTAAGTGGATCTTTTCCTCTGCTGATACACCCCTGTGGATGCACCATAAACATTGACATTTCTCCGGAGCAGGATGTTTTTAAAAAAATATTTTAGATGAATGCCAGGCCAGGTTGCATGAAATGTCATGGTGACTTTCCAAAGAGACCTGCCAGGAGCTAGGGTGAATAAAAATAGCCACCGCACAGTGCGGATGTGAAGAGAGTAAAGATCACAGAAGAGTTTATTTGTTTTTTAAAATAATTATTTCTAAGTGGTTCTGGGCCTAAAGAACGCGTCAGACTGGCAGGCAAGAAAGCAGAAGGTCTGTGTCTGACGCCAGGGAGGGAAGGCAGAGGGAGGAAGCAGATGGAAAGGTGGGGGGGTGGGGCCTTGGATTCCAGCCCCAGCCAAGCACGCCTTAAAGCTGGGGAAAACCTCTCTAGGATTGTGAGCCTCAGTTTCCCCACCTGGAGCAGAGAAAGAGAGGGGAAGACCTATGTCTAGGGAATGGTCTACATGTGACTACATACTGAGAGTGAAAAAGAAGCACTAGGAGGCAAATACAGAGAAATGGACAGAGATGATGCTAGTGTTTGGTTATGGAAAAAATAAGCACCATGGACAGTTCCAGGTTGGCCTAGCTCTGCTCTTCATAGCTGCTCGTCTGGGTTGGTCCTGTTACTTTATCACCATAAGATATTACAAGAGGCATCCCAGATGCACACATAGAGTTGGAATCAGAGCACTCTGCGAGCTTGTTCCAGCCTGGAGTCATCATTTGCCAGAAGTATAATCCTGAAGTTACTTGACTTCTCTAAGCTTAGGTTGCCTTCATCTGTAAAATGGGGAGAGTGGCTACCCTCAGGCTTGTGAGGGCTCAGTGAGCAATGAAACCAAGCACTCACCAAGGCATCTGCTAGTTGGTGGACACTAAATAAATGTCCATATGAAAAATTCCAGCAATGAACTACCAGCGCCAGAGGCCCCAACTTGTCTTGGCTCTCACTTTTGGGAAGGAAAATCCCGCCTCTCGTGTAAGCCAATAACTGAGTTAAGTGGTTCTGTTTGCCAAATGTGAAAACAATGACATCGTGTGGCAATTTTCAGTTCAGGTTGACAGCATGGTCGGTATGTGTGCAGCCAGATTTGGGAAGGAAGGAAGAAAGCAAACATTTATTGAGCATATGCCATTTGCTAGACCATTATTAAATACCTTTACATACTCTATTTCATTTAAGTCTTAGAACAACCCTATAAAGTGAGAATGGCTACCTCCTTTCCATCTTTTTTTTCAAAACCAGTAAGGGGCTATCAAAGAGGTAAAGAAATTTGCCTAATGTCACATGGCTTATTTGCCATTCTAACTCCAGACATTCTGACAGCAAAACCTATGTTCTTTTCCTTGGAAAAATGTTGTGTCTATAAAACTGGATCTGATATATAATAGAAAGGTTGAGTTTAACTACATTTTGCGCTCAGCTTTCAACTTGCCCCACCCCACCCCCAGCCGTGTGTTTACTACTTTGTGTCTTTTCCTTAACTGTAATTAGTTTGTTTATCCCATAGAAAACCTTGACTTAATCTGAAAGCCCAGTCCTGGCAGAAGATTCTTTACACGTTCCTTTGCCCTGACTTCTCTGTCTGGAAGAATTCCACTCTGTCCTTCAAGGTTTAACTCAAATGTCAACTGCTCCACAAAGCTTTTCAGAAATCTTTTAAGCTCCCACAGCACTTGGTACACATCTTCTACTTATCCTTTTATCTCAGATCCCTAGCACCATGTCAGGCACTTAGTAGGACTCCAAGGAGCATTTGTTAAAGGAAGGAAGGGAGAGAAATGCATCAGTAGCAATACGAGCTATGAAAATGATGATAGCCACCGTAACACCAGCAACCAACTCACTGAGACACATGACAGTTCAGGCTCTGTTCTAAGTGCTGGATGTAGAAGCTCATTTAATATTCACAGCATCATCCCAATTTAACATATTAAATTCCTTGGTTAAAGTCACACAGCAGATTAAAAGATTTTTAGGAGAAGATTTAGAAGACAAGTCTAAAAGATTTAGAAGTCTTTTGGTAGCAGATCTAATTTGTAGGAAATTAGTAGAAGATAATCAGAAAAAGTTTGAACCCTAGCATTTTGCTGACAGAGTCCTCCAGGAATGACGTCTCTGTGCTGCTCAGAAAACTGCAGGAGAAAGAAAGTCGGTCCAGAGTCTGATACACTGACCCAAGGCACAGCCTTGCCAGGTGTTGTTAGCTCTGTGGCTTAGGCGTTAGCTGTGTTAACTTGCTACGTGTACACGTGCTTGTCTAGGCAGTGGAGTCCACCCCACCTGCTCTGATATGTCCTGTAGAGGATGATGTGTCCATCAGAATGGACCAGCACACTCTGGGATTTAACAATCACTAGCTCCCCAGTTCCTCCACAATGGAATCTATACATCTGCTACTCTCAGGAACGCCCCATTTATTTCGGGAAGAGGGGTTTGCCTTAGACATTTGCAGTATCCTGCTCATTTATTCATCTAGTAAATATTTACTGATCAGCTACTACATGTCAGGCACTATTGTGGGTGCTGGGGGCATAGTGGTAAATTAAATAGACAAGGTCTGGACTGTCGTAGCTCTTATATTGTGTTATATTATTGAAGTGATAGCTTATGTTATTATTATAACTGGCAAAGAAACACATGAATGCGCCAAGACCAATAAAACAAGGCAATGTGGTGGTGGGGATGGCTGTGGTCATGGCACACTGGGGAGAGGGGCTGGGGAAGGACTCTGGCAGGTGGCATTTTGGCTCAGCCTGGAGTGAGAATGGGACAGCCTCAGGAAGACTTGGAGGAAGAGTGTTCTTGGAAGAAGGAACAGCAAGAATAAAGAGGAGGGATAAGTGTGCGCTTCTAGAAAAGAAAGATGGCCTATGAGTGAGTGAGGGTGGAAGGTGATGGGTTCAGAGAGGCTGGGGGGCTGGTTGTGAAGGGTCTAGGAGCCGCTGGAACCCGCATGGATGTGATTCACAGGGCAGATAAAAGGTGAGCCTGAATTGGAGGAGCCATTAAAGGAGCACTTCCACCAGCCTAACCGAGCGTTGCAGTCTGACTCCATTCAAATAGGCGTCTTCCGTTAGAAGTCATCTTTGCTACCGCATAAGAAACAAGAAGGCTACAGATGAAACCACCGTCTTAAAAATGTTTTCTGAATTATTTTCTGAGAGATGTAAAAAAATCAATCTTTCTACCAAAAAAAAAATGGCAAAGTTGCTAATTTTATGAGAAGGCTCTAAAATAAGGATGATTTCACTTCTCACAGGCTGTCACTAGATTCCATCCAAGACTTTGTCAGCTTCAAAAAACACCGTATGAAACAATACCAAAAATCCCGATGGTTAATAGAGATGAGTGGACTTTCTTGACAGGAGATTTTGATTATACAGAGGAGTCCCACACAGGTCGCCTACGTTAAAATAAAAAGAATTGCTGAAATGAAGTAGCGTGGACAGCTGGAGGAACTTTGCCATCAACTGTGTGCTGTGGCTGATGAACCTCAGTTTCCTCATGTTGTCCTGCATTAATGGCTGTCTTGCATGTGGCTGGTTGGCTGCATTATTAGAGGGTTTAGCATGGAAAACGCAGGAGGTGATTTTTCCTTCTACTCCTCTTTGATCCAACCCTCCTCAGACATTTCCCAATATTCCATAAGTTTCTTAGTTTTTTGACAAACTAAATTAAAAGTTGTATATGAAAGTATTGCCCTTTTCCATTTTTAACAAGTGGATTAAGAATTCCACAGAAACTTTTCTTTCAGGGGATTTTAAAGGAGATCAGAGCACCATTCTTTCTCTGTTTTTTTTTTTTTCAGCATACACATGTGAAAACTTTTACAGGAGAGACATATAATTTTTGGCAATAAAGTCCTGTAACAATGGCAACATTTCCAAACATTCATTTTTCCAAGCGTTCTCTCCATAGCATGCCTTTCTTTGGAGACACAATTGCTCTCTCGTGTGTTGTTAAAATGTCAGCTCTACCTCAAAGGGACAGATTAAGCGTGCAATCTTTTTTTTTCCCCAGAAAATATCTGCTAGGTAGCATACTCCTGACAGCCACATGTCATCACAGAAAAGGTCATCAAATTTGGAAGGCTTGTGTTTCCTTAAAAGAATATTATGTAGCTCTACTTTATCATCTGTTTTAAGTACTTGCCATGACACGATCAGAGAAACTAAGCTATAAGAGATGTTCTGGTCACCTTCCTTCTGTTCAAAGCATCTTAATGATCAACTGTATTTTCAAGCTCTTGTTTTTATAAATGTAAGGACACTGATGGCACCTGTGACCTGTTATTTAGTGGTCACTTCCATTTCTTAGTGCAATCAACCGCCTTGTGATTAGGAATGATTCAGGGCATTCGTAGTCTCTCTCCATCCTTACCCCAAATCCTTTTCTATTGTAATCAAAGCAGCACTCGCGTCAGAGGTTACAATTCCACCTTTTTTCCTCTTAGAACACTGGGTTTCTTTTAAACGAAGTCATTTATTTTTGAAAATATAACTTTTCTGGTACATCATTTTTAGGAGCTTAAAAAAAAGTAGCTCTTTGCATATCGAAATTGAATAGTATTGAAATGACTATTGAGTGCAAATGAAAATTATTACTGAAATTATTATTAAGGCCAAATAACCATTATTATTGAAATTTATTCTTGAAGCTGTGTTTTTAAAAATTATATATTTATAGATAAGTTCAACTCCTGTATACTTTCATTGAAGTTCCTGTGTATAGCAAACCTTCTACCCTACATATTTTGTTCGAATAAGTTTTTCTTCTGATCTTCAGTGCTATTTCTTATGCTTTATTGTCTGTCATCCATTCTTTCAGCTACACAGTGTAATGAGATCCTAAGAGAAGGAAGAAGAGGGTTCGAGGAAAAATTTACACAGGGGATGTTTTGGGCCTGGGGTTTGAAAGATGAATAGGGGTTTGCAAAACAGACAATAAAAGGAGAATGTCTGTGGAGTGGGAGCAGCATGTGCAAAAGCCAGGATTGTGAGAGAGCCTGGTGTACTTGAAGAACGCCAAGTAGCTCGGCACAGATGGGGCTTATTAATAAAATATTTTGGCATTGGTGACAGGGGCTCAGAAAGTAGGAAAAGACAAACCTGGGGAGACAACAGGCAGGACCAGATCACGAGAGGCCAGTTACACTGTGCCAAGGAGTTTGGACTTGATTACAGAGCCAATGGGAGCCATGGAAGGTGTGGAAGCCATGTTGTCATTTCCACAACATAAGTGGCAGCGTTCAGATACACAAAGGAGGAGGAGAAAGAATGCACATGTCTTCTAGGGTGGATACCACAATGGTACTGCATCAAAAAAAGAAAAACAGATCTTAAATTATAAGTAATTGTTTATTTCCTTCCTATGGCCTTTGCATTTTGTATTGGCTTTAGACACATTCTTTGCTACTAGTAGAACAGACCATGCCAGAGTGAGCTGCTGAGACATACACTTGACCTCATCAAGGTGGCTGCAGAGTTGGTTAATAGCAAGAAGAACTGAATAACTGCTATGAATCCCGATCAATTTGCGGTAGAAGCAGAATATGGGTAGGGCAGTGGCCCATATTCCTGGGGATGGGTACCTAGGTGTGATTTCAGTACAATCAGCTGTGGGTTTGACAAGGAGGTTGCTCATCTCTCTTATGGACAGCATGAGGATACATTTTCTCAAAAAGAAACTCTGTAAAGATGACAAAAATAGTAACTCCCTTCTCATGTAGAAATCTGAACAGCTTAGAACATACGATAAGCTTGTGCAGACATCAGAACAAATATTTTTGTCCTCTTTTGTAGATGAAAAAACTACATGGTTTTCCCAGGGTCACAGGAATTGTCAGCAGAAGAGAGAGGTGGAGTTTAAAATCCAGGAAGTTAAATTCTAAGCCCAGGGTGCTTTCTACTTACTGCTTTGTAGGGACTATCTGATGTATTTGCAAATGTTAAGTCAGGAAACAGAAGCCACATTAGGTATTTCAAATAGGAAGGTATTTAATAAAGGGAACTAGAGGCTTACACAACACTTGTAAGGGCTGAGGAAAGAGGTCAGGGAGGCTTTGCTGTATTTCAGAAAATGTGGGAATGAAAAATCACAAGGAAGCTACTATGTATCTCAATGCTTGTAGGAGGCGGTCCCAAAGCCCCTGGCAAAAACCCCATCTCCTGTCTAGTGAAGGCCACACTTGTGCCCACACAGCTGTCGCCAGAGAATAGTATCTTCTGTTTTTCCATCTCAGAAATCTCAAACCAAGTGCCACTCCTTGGCAGAACCTCATGCATCCCTGCTGGCAAGGGAGTGTGGGAAATGTAGTCTCCAGGCTTCTAGCCCCTGAGCTTTGGGCATTGCTTTTAGGAAAGCAGAGATGATACCGAATATGAACAGACAATATCCAGCATGCCCAGTTATTAGCTAGCATCACAGCTGAGACGAGGAGAATAAAAGTGACTCAACTGGGTTATTAAAACTAAATATGCATTTGTCTAGAGGAAACCGAGACACAGGGAGTTCAAGCGACATGCTGAAGTCACGCTTGTAAGTGCAGAGTCAGAAATTGACACTGAGGCTGTCTGGCTCCAAAGTCCAAGCTTGGAAATGGCAGGCCATGCCACATTAAACTGTGGCTTCGTGGATGCACTCAGAGTATACGCTGGAAGATGCCGCTTACCAGCAGCTCTTAGAATCAGCCTCTGCTCCTGTTCTCCATATAGGGCTCCCTGTCTTGGACATGGCTGGTACCTGGTTCCTCTCCCCTAAATCCTTTCTCCTTTGGAAGGAGAAGGAGAAGGCCAGAGCTCTCGGACCCAGAGAAGATGGGGCTGAGATGAGAAACTGGGGTGACCCTCATGTCTGCACAGTATGGTCTCCCTTGCCAAGCCAAGTGCCGCTGCAGTCGCTGCTGACAGCTGGTGGTAACAGAGACTCTGTAGGGCCAAGACCTGCTAATGCATTTTGTCACTTTGAAGAGTGCCTCCAATTACATGTGCTGGTCAAAGGCCAGAGTTTAAAATGTGTTGCACTGTACACTACTAATCTCTTTTGTAAACTCAGGTAGTGCAGGCTGATGAAATGTCAGCTGGAGAGGATCTCTGAGAGCGTGGTCTGTGACTCTACCTCCTTCACTCACTGGAGTCCTGCATGTAGGAGGGCGGGGGACGTGACTTACGACAGTGGGAAAGTTCTAGGGCTAGTAACGTATCAGGATAAGCTGCCTACGGCTTGACTTCATTGTTTTATTTTAGAGGCATTCTCCGTAGTCCCTGAAAATCCAAAAGATACAGGCCCCACATGGGTCTTTCTGTTGATTTTCAGAAGTAATAATACATTTGTACTCATCAGTCAAAATATATCTTCTTGCCTACCATGTGTTTCCCGTGGCCAAGGCTCTTGGGAACTCAATGAAATTAGGGGTGTTCATATTCTTGTGATATTGGAATGAAGACTTCAGCTTTTTAGCAGTGGAGGCCCCTCGTGTTAACCTCAGAGGTTTCCATTTTCAAAGGTCTATCATATAAGTATTCTGGTTTTAACTTCAACTCAGTGCCCACAATTTGCCATTTTTCTCCTGAAATTATCTGCCCTCTTAAAAAGTTCTAATGAATCACCTCTCTTGAGAGGGGCGTGGGGAGCTTCACAGATTTTTTTGTAAATGATAACGCTAAATTTTAGTGAAAGAGCAGGGAAATAATAAACTCTCCTCTACTGCTGGTACCAACAGAAAAAAATTGGTAATGTACATCAAAAACTTTGAAACTAGCCATGTTATTAGATGTATTATTTCTGTAGCTAGAAATGGTCACAAAGTTTTATATACAAGATTGACTGTTTGCAGTATTATTTATGATGGGAAACGCTGGAAAAAAATATCAAATATTCAACAGAGGGAGGTTTAGATAAATAATAGTACATCCATACAGGGGAAAGAATACTTTAATAATAATCAAATAATAGCATATATAGATCTTCCTTTTTGCCAGATGAACTTGTAATTAATGTATAGAACACACAACAACCCTATGAGGTGGACGCTATTATTATGATGCCCATTTTACAGGTGACAAAATTGAGGCCCTGAGAATAAAAGTGACT
Source organism: Mirza zaza (assembly GCA_008750895.1). Lineage (NCBI taxonomy): Eukaryota > Metazoa > Chordata > Mammalia > Primates > Cheirogaleidae > Mirza > Mirza zaza. The sequence goes on from VSMD01082026.1 coordinate 14,650, forward strand.
TGCCCATAAGTCCCACCACTAGTAAGTGGTGGCAGAGTTGAGACATAAACCCAGGCTGTCTGGTTCAAGGGTCCGTACCGTTAACCACTCTGCTACACTTACTCTGGAAGAATATCTACTTATTTCGGTAAATGTGTGTTTGTGTGTGTATAAAAGGACTAGACCTCTACTCACTGAAAAGAACACTGGGTGGTAGATGCAAGCAATCTTCTTTATGCTTTTCTGTATTTTGCAGATTCGCTTCAAGTGCAATTTTTTTAATCAGAAAAAAAATTAATGCATGAATTTATTTAAAGAAATAAATCCAAGATGTGATGTCATCTAGCCCCTTATCCAATGCAAAAATCCATTTATGTGACATCTCCAACAAGCAATTACTCAGCCTTTATTTGAACTGCTCTGTTGACAAGGAGCTCATGGGTCTGGCTGTGCAGGCTTGGCTCAGTCTAAGGAAGGAGAGAAAGGTAAGCTTGGTATAGACCAACTCACACCATAGGGAACCAGGTAAGGGATTTGGGGCAGAGGTTTAGGGATGCTGAGACCATCAATGGGTAGCTCGATGAGGTACAGCTCCAACTTAAGGTGACAAAGCACCCAGAACACTACATTATTTCCTGTCTCATTTATTTCCCAGCCTATTATGAAATAGTTCATTCCAGAAACAGGTTTCTAATGGATAATAATGAGGACGACCACCCTTAAAGAGCTCACCTCGATGAGAATGAGATGCCATTTTTCAACTACAGAACTCACAAAGATTGAAACCCGGTGGGGTTGAGGATGTAGAGCTCTCTCCTATCCTGCTGGTGGAAATTCAAAATGATGCAACACTGGGGAGTGCCTTTTGGCAATATTTGTCAAATGCGTTGCATTGAACCTAACAATCTCATTGCTAGGATCCTACCCAGTAAGCATTAAATACAAGCACAGGAATATTCATTATAGTCATTACAGCATTGATCGCGGTAGAAAAAAAATAAACAAAGAAATGACATTAGAAGCAAGGTGTCCCTCGATTAAAGCCATGTTACATAAATTATGGTACCACCATATGGTGGAATACTCGGGAGACATTAAGTAGTTACGAGAGAGACCTGCCAGTGCTGATGTGGGAAGATCTTGATGCTGTATTAGTAAGCGATGAAAAGCAAAATACAGAACAGAATGTTAAATACAGAAGACTATCCATGCAGCTATGGATATGAGAGTACACACATGTTGTTCCCAAAAGAAAATACAAGGAACTGTTCACATACTGTTTAAAGTAGCCACCTGTGCAGAGGGAATGAAGTAGTGAAGACAGACAATCTTATTTTCATTTTGTATCTATTTTGTCTGAATGCTCTACTAGGTATTACTGTTATTTTAAAAATAAATGCAGAGGTTATATGGGAAATTGCAGTCAATCTTTTTTGTTAGTTTTCTACCTCTCTATACTAAAACAATACACACACACCATAGTAATTTTATTTTTAAAAAATAACAAAGACTGCTCTCCCATGGCGCTCTGGTAACCCTTCTCCCTCCTCAGAGCCAAGCACAGGATGGGTCTGCACTGGCTGCTCCTGGGTCCTGCCTGTGCTGGCTGCCCTGTCGGTCCTGTTAGCTCTCTTGGCCTGTGAGTCAGTGAATGAGCCCAGATCAGGAACAGAACAGAATATGGACTTACCCAGGAAGCCAGGGCAACAGCAGCGTTCTCATCGGGACATGCTGGATCATGCTGTAATTGCAGACAGATCCCAAATCTTGGGAATCTGACAATACAGAAGCTTATTCCTTGCTCGTGGCACAAGCTGATGCGGTTGTGCTCCTCTCCTCCATGTGGCGACTCAGGGATTGAGGCTGCTCCAGCCATGGGTCTGCCCTCTTGTGGCTTCAAGGTCGTCCTGGTATTATCTAAGGGGGCAAAGGGGTAGGCATGATGACTACTTACCCACCTCAGCCTGTAAATGACACATGTCACCTCCGTGCACATTCTAACACCAGTCTATGACCAACCTAACTGCAAGGGAGGCTTGGAACTGTAGAGCACCGCAGGGATATTGGTGACCACTGACCAGGGATGCTCTCTGCTCCAGGCAGGAAGTCCGGAGTAGGCACCTCTCTGTGGGGCCAGATGTAAGAGGCATGAAAGGAAGGCTTGCTTGCTCCCAGCTACCTTCCTCAGTGCCCGGCCAGCATCCCCAAAATGTCCTCTCCCCATTCCTCCACCTCTCCAAGGCCTTGCAGAACATCAATTCATTGTTCCGAGTTCTTCCCTCCCTTCTTGTAATGGAACTACCCATACAAGCCCTTTGTGATGATTCAGTTTATGTGTCAACTCGACCTGGCCGTGGAGCGACCCGGCCAAACATTATGGAGGAAACACTACTCTGCGTGTGTATGGGAGGTTGTGTCTGCCTGAGATGAATCAGCAGACCGGGCAGAGCGGGTTCCCTCCCTGCGGTGGGTGGGCCTCAATCAATCTGTTAAAGGCCTGAATAGAATAAAAACTGAGAAAGAAAGAATTCTCTCTCTGGGCCTGTCTTCAAGCGGGGACATCAGTCTCCTGCCTTCTGACTTGGGCTGGGACTGAGACTCACACCATCCGTTCTCCTGGTCCTCAGGCCTTCGCAATTGGACTTTGGCTCTCCTGGGTCTTCAGCTTCCTGGCTGCACATCTTAGACTTCCCGGTCTCTATGACTGCATAAGCTTGTTCCTTATGGCAAGTGTGTGTGTGTGTGTGTGTGTGTGCGCGCGCGCACGCGCACGTGTGTCGGTTCTGTTTGCCTGGAGAACCCAGACTAACGTTCCCTTTGCGACTGCACCACTTCCCACTGGAGCAGCCAGAGAATATGCCTCCACCCCACTGAGGTGACCTTGGTCAGGTGACTTTCTCAGGGCCGTAGAGTGTCGGTGGACACCGCAGGAGCAGAGCTTCCGCCTGTGCTTGCATAATTTAGCTTGACGTCTTGTGCGCCTGTGTTCGCCATGAGGAGATCATGCTGCAGATGGCCACCACCCCAGCAGACTGGACTCCGGAATAAGGACACACAGAGCCTGGGTCCTAGGGCTATTGAAGGTCACCTTAGGGAGGGGCACTCTGGAGCCCAGAGAGGGAGGGGCTTGTGCCTGAGGTCATGAAGCACGGACCAGAGCCCAGGCCTCCAGAGCCCAAGCCAGTACTTTTTCATAACCCGACATCCACCATCCAGCAAGGGGAGGGCTCTGAGGCCTAGAGATGCTGGTTCTGATTCTGGCTGGACAGAGGGAAAGGGAAGGAGAGCAGGAAGGTGCTGAAAAGGCTGGTTAGGGCCCCAGAGGCTACCAGCGGGGTTGGAGGGGGGTGGTGCAGAGATCTAAGCAGCTGTCTCTCACCTTCCTGATCAGCTGAAGTCTGGGGACTGGGCAATTTGTGGGTCCCTGCTCTGCTACCACCCCAATTCCCAGAAATCATCCTGATGGTAAACCAGATTCCTGGAATCCTGGTGAAAATCGCTGATTTCTCAGGCCCCATTTGTATAATGTGCCTTCCAATTGCTCCCTGCCCTTTGCTTTTGATGCAGGTTGTTGTATTGTTATATCCAAAAAATTAAAAAAGAAAATCTAAGGCCACTAGGGAAAGCAGGGAAAGGAGCCCAAGGTAAGAGGCAAATGCAACAGGAGGAAGAGGCCTCTGATTTTTTTGTGACCCAAGGCATGCATCCAGGTGTGTGTGTGTATGCACATGTGTGTGCACTCAGGAAGGCTTCTTTCTGTTGGGTGGGGCTGGCAGGGGCGGTATTTGACCTACTGCCGGAGGGTGAGTAGCCAAGGAAGAAACAGGTAGTGATCAGACCGGAAGTAACACCAGGCAGAAGAACCTGCATATATGAAGGAACGTCCTTGGGGTGCCCAGGGAACTGGAGGGAGGCTCAAGTGACGGTGGCTCAGAGAGCAAGGAGGGGTGGGGGACAAGGTCACGAGGGGATCTGAGCAGGCACAGGCAGGGCGTCTGTGGTTTATCCAAGTGCACTGGGAAGCCGTCGATGTCTCTTTAAGCAGAGGATTGACATGATCCAGTTTTACATCGTACAAAGATAAATTTGGCAGTGCTGAGAAAAATGGATTGGAGGGAATCAAAAGAAACAGCTTTTAAAATCCTATGGCATTGGTTCAGGTGGGAGATGATGGTGGTTAAGCCACGAAAGCATCAGAGGAGATAGAAGTACATAGAGGCGGGATGTGTCTGTGGCAGGAAGATATTTGGGAAGGGTTTGCCCATGTCCCCCCCCCCCATCGGGACAGCCCAGACCTGAGTCACCTGTTGCTTTAGCAGAATTGCCAGGGTGGGACAAGAGGACAATGACATCATATCCTCAGTCTTTGGATTAAAGAGCCAAAATCCAGGCATACCATAGAAAGACTGAGAAGAAAATAAAAGTAGGCTGAACCAGGTGGGGTACAGGGAAGATAAATGAAGCCTCAGTAAGGAAGTTTATGAAACTAGTGAGGTCTCTGTATCCTATTATATGCCCATTTAACTCAGAGAGGCAAGGGAAGCACAAAAGTTCTCCCTCCTCCTGAGATGTTTGGGATCGTAGAGCAAAGGAGATACATGTTGGTTCCCAGGTGGGACCCAAGAAAGTAAACAGGGTCCCAGAGTTCCCAGTACCGTGTCAGCCTGGTGCCAGGTCTCAGGGACTCCCAGACATTGCTTCACTTGGGAGGAAGGCAATTCCACCCCACGTGCATATAACATAGGGGCTCAGGGAAGTCAAGTGGCTGGTCTGAGTTCATCGAGTGAAATCCACAGACCTAGATTTGCAGACTCCTCTGACCTACAGTTGGAAGATGCCAAAAAGGCATGAGTCTCTTCCATCATCCCTGAGACTTCCATCTGAAGCCCAGGACTTAGGGCCCAGGGGAAGGAGCAGCAGACTGGAGAGAAAGAGACTCAGCTTTATAGCCAGATCTACCCCATGCTGGGGAGATAATTCTACCACCTGACCTCTCTGAACCTCTCATTTACCCTCTAAAAAAGGGCGATAGTGTGAGCCTTGCCCTTCTCATGGGGATGGTGGAGAAGTAAAAGAAATAGACACATGGGAAACTGATGCAACGCTATGCTCATGGAGGTGTTCTGTTTAGAGGGATGCAAGCTGCCCTCTCCCTGAGCCAGTTAGTCCTGTCTTTCGACAGTTCTAGCAGCTTCCTTTTCTTGGCCCTATTCTATTTCCTGCAACTTCCACATATTGGTTCTGTTCCTGCCCATTGGGCTTCACAGAGCAAGTCCATCCTCCTTGTCCTGACAGCTCACAGGACAAAGGCACAGTCAGGGACGTGCAGAGATTTCCTGTCTCCAGGTTAAACCAGCTTGGTCCCTCCTCCAGTGTCTGATAAGGCTGTGCATTTGAGTCTCTCACCCCCCTGTCCCCTTGCTCTCCACCTACCCACCCCTGGGGACACTCTTGCTTGCAGATGTCCTAAGAATGTGCTCCCCAGGTGGGTCACAGGCCTGCTCGTTCTCAGCCACAGTTGTGCTCAGGTCTCTGTAGGGAGTGGTTGAAAGCCCTTCTGCTGGGGCCAGGACTGCTCTCGCTATGCATGAGTCACTCATGACTTGAGCTGATGGAGAGTCACAAGGCAGGGACCAATGACAGATGGATGTCTCCATTATTTCCCTCATCTGTGAGAGGTAGGCATCATTCTCAGTGTTGTCATCCCCAGACAGAAAATGAGAAATAAAAATATTACTATGACCCATTTCCCAAGGGAGAGAGCAAGCAGCTTTTCTAAGACTGTCTCTGAGTCCTCCAGAGAGCGCTGGATCCAGTTGCAGAAAGTGTAAAGAGAAGAGACCATGGCCTTGAAGTCAGTGCAGGGGATGTGGAGGGGGTGGCTGCTGGGGAAGGGGGTTTAGAGGAGTGGGCCCAGAGCCTGGCCCAGTAGGTCCCTAATGTGAGTTTCCTCCCTGCCCAGCACCCTCAGGGTTGATGTTTCTTCCTGACTTATTCACCCCACTGACCCCCCACCAGGAGGCTGTGCTTGGGCAGAGAGCACGAGAGAGCATTACAAACTCTCCTGTGCACCCTGGTCTTGGTTCCCACTTTGTTACTTGGACCTTACTGGTCTGCTTCTAGAACATTCTCAGGCTGTTCCATGCCCCGGCTCCTGTGGTCCTAAATAATGCTCTTCCTGGCCAGGAGCTTCTTCTGCAAGATGCTTAGCTTCTGGGCCAACTGGTGCTAGGCACTCAGTGGGCGCTCGGCACATGCTCCCCGAACCTGTCCCCCACAGAAGAGCTCTGCTGTTCTCACGCCGCACACCCATACTGCACCGCGCCATCCACGTGGGTGTGGAGGGAAAGGGGCACAGACACTCGGGAGGAGCCCAGGGGGCACCATGAGCACAGGGTGGAATCCTGGATGCAAGTGTGAAATAGACAGGGGGGTCCTCAGAACCTCCAGCACCCGGGTTGGAGTGCCAGGCCCCCTTTAATGGCATCTTGCCATCTCTCCCCCAACCCCAACCCCGGCTATATATCCCCCTCTCTCTCAGCATGTGCTCCAGGATCTGTCAGTTTCAGTGTGGTGAACTCAGCCATTTGTTCATTCATTCATTCATTCCTGAATCGGTAAGTATGTTCTAAGTGTCCAGTATGTGCCAGGCACTGTGCTCCCTACTGGGGACAGCCGGGGGGACTAAGACACTGCCCTGTCCTCCAGGGCTTCACAGTCTAGCTGGAGAAGCAGCTGCAGACCACGTTCATACTGTAATAAGCACAAAGATAGAAGCGGTTCCAGGTGGTGGGTGGGGGCCGTCTTCAGGTACTTAGCCCTGAACTCCAGTGGCAGAGGGGTGTTTCGCATGGGCTGCTGTGGGGCCCGTTTGTCTCCCTGTCGCAGCAGGAAGCTCCGAGCTCATGCCTGCCAGGGTCCCGATGAAGCCGGGCGGAGCAATTCAGCTGCTCTCTGAACCCCCCTTCCCCGCTCGGAACCTCCGTAATTCTAAGAGAAGGATGGTGCCGATGGGGCAGATGTGAGAGCCGGGCCCTAAAAAGTGTTCAATAGAAGTAAAATAAATTGGAAACTGCTTCTTCCATTGTCCTCCTGGCGTCTCGAGAACCGTCTTTTATTCTCCTTTCTGTCGGCCACGTTGGCTCCTGCTTCCAATCTGGCCCCTGGGTCTGCTGCCGGCTGGCAGATATTTCTGCCCGGGATCAACTCATTGGCGGGAGCTGAGAAGACTAATAACAGCGCCTGACAGCCCTTCACGGTTTTCCCTAAATGTTCCTTCCTGCACAAAAAGTTTAATAAAAATATGGATTAAAGCAGAGACTGGGAGTGGGAAGTCAACGGCAGTCTCGTGGCCGTGTTACTGCCATCTTTTCTGTGCCTGCGCTGCTACTGCTCACCCCTGGGAAGGTGGACAGCCAGGCTGGGGTGTTTGGGGGCCTGCAGAGACGCCATGGGGACAGGCACATCTGGGAAAAGGCATTGCACCTAAGACAGGGGGGCATGGGGGGGGTGATATGAATTTATCTCAAGGCTGTTGGGGAAGCAGTCTGGGCCAGCATGGGGCCGCCTGAGGCAGGCAGTGCTGAGTCCTAGGTAAACACGGAGTCTAGAATCTCCGTGGTCGTGTTATGGGTCGTCTAACCTGTGTCACTGCTTTATTATGTATGTAAATACATACATATTATGTATGTAAATACATACATAATATTATGTATGTAAATCAAGAGTTCTCCCTGCAGAGCAATAG
>VSMD01082027.1:0-20496 GCA_008750895.1 Mirza zaza
ACATTTGGTAGCTTAGTATGACTAGTGTTTTCTTTAAATTATAAACTTGTGATAAGACAAAACATTATACTTTAAGATAAACTTTGGGGGCTTTTAAGAATTGAGGAGAAACTTGGACTGTGGGTTTAACCTCTAACACACTGAAATTGCCTTAATCTTATAACCATTTGGGGCCTTAGTTGGCATACCTATGAGAGGAACAGGTTGGGCTATTCTTCCAGGTGTTCTCCAATAAACTGGTTAGACCTCAAGTCTCTAGAAGTGTCAACGAAAATACACAGTAAATTTCTTTGGGATCAAATATGTTAACTCCGTTGCTTCATTTGCCTCAAAAAAGGTAGTTCTAAGGAACTCTTCCTGGAGTTTTAGGTATAGGAAGGCTTTGGGGAATGGGCACAGTCCCACTCACCACATCTGTACTTTGTAGGAAAGAAAACTGAATCACAAAAGAAGCGTTTGCCCTAATTACAGAAAAATCTCAAATTTTTGTATGCTGGAAGAAGCCAAAAAAAAAGGCCATTTGTATGTGGTTTAAAAACTGGTTTGCTTCCTATAGTTGATAGGTTGTTAATATTTAACAATTACAAAGTTAGCTTTAGTTAAAGTTAGCTTTTCCAGTATAACTCCCTTGAACCTTTACACTGAAATCAGGTTTTCGTTTAAACCACTGTGTTCATTATTTCAAAGTGTAATTCTACAGTGCTGTGTTTGAGTGAAGAACTGCAATTCTAGAATAAATTGTATCACTTTGCCACCAACTGCATTTTAAACATGTTGGATTTGAGTAAGAACATTTTATTAATTGTAATAATGTGAAAGTTGACTATATATTTGGTGAACTAGATGTCTTTGCTAATAAATATCCTTATTTTCTTAAGGGTGGAGAGATTCAGCCAGTTAGTGTGAAAGTTGGAGACAAAGTCCTTCTCCCAGAATATGGAGGCACCAAAGTAGTTCTAGATGACAAGGTGTGTAAAACTAATAATTCTAAAAAGAAGTAAAATATTTGTGATTAGCTGTCTTAACTGTGGTTTCTTTGTTTGCAGGATTATTTCTTATTTAGAGATGGTGACATTCTTGGCAAGTATGTGGACTGAAATAAATCACTATTGAAATGGCATTGACATGAAGCTCATTCCACTGAAGTTCTGAAATCTTTCATCATGTAAATAATTTCCATGTCTCTCTTTTATAATAAACTAATGATCACTAAACTGCTGACATCCCGTGTCTAAAATCTAGTTTCACTGTAGTGATACAAACATTTCCAAATAAAAATATGTAAATGAGTGGTTAATCTTTATTTAGTGACGTAAGGTGGTTTTAGGGTTCTCTAGTTTATACTTTTCAAGTAACTGGCAACAAATTCTGGGTGACAAAGTTTTCTAGGTAGATGCATTTTCACACTGAATTTAGTTTTATTACATGATTGATACTGAAGCAAAGCCCCGTATTTACATTTTAAGAAAACTAGCAATATTCTGACTTCAAATTTAAGAAGCTTCTATGTGTCTTTATTTTTTTGAGACAGAGTCTTTCTCTGTCACCCAGGCTAAAGTGCAAGTGGCATCATCATAGCTCACTGCAACCTCAAACTCCTGGGCTCAAGTGATCCTCCATTCCCAGCCTCCTGTGTAGCTGGGACCACAGGTATGCACCACCATGCTCAGCTAATTTTTTCTATTTTTAGTAGAGAGGGAGGTCTCACTCTTGCTCAGGCTGGTCTTGAACACATGACTTCAATTGAGTGATGCTTCTGCCTTGGCCTCCCACAGTGCTAGGATTATAGGCATGATCCACTGCACCTGGCCTGTGTCTTGTTTCTTAAGGCTTGTATTTAGGAAAATTTACTTCCTGAATGAACATTTCCAGTTTTTAAAACGTGACACTACTACATAATTTACTTGGTAAAAAGTCTAAGGTAAGATATAATAGCTAACACTATTTTCCAGGATAGGCACTATGATGGTAATAGCTAACACTTCAGGAGCATTTTCTAGGTGCTGGCTACCATTGTAGATGCTTTACATATATTGATTGTTTTAATTTTTTTTTTTTTTTTTTTTTTTGAGACATACTCTCACTCTGTTGCCTGGGCTAGAGTGCCATGACGTCAGCCTAGCTCACAGCAACCTCAAACTGTTGGGCTCAAGCAATCCTACTGCCTCAGCCTCCCATGTAGCTGGGACTACAGGCATGCGCCACCATGCCCGCCTAATTTTTTTTATATATATATATATATTAGTTGGTCAATTTGTTGTAGAGACGGGGTCTCGCTCTTGCTTAGGCTGGTTTCGGACTCCTGACCTTGAGCAATCTGCCCACCTCAGCCTCCCAGAGTGTTAGGATCACAGTTGTGAGCCACTATGCCTGGCCTGTTTTAATCTTTTAACCCTGTGAAATGGGTACTGTTATCATCTTATAGCTGAGAAAACAGATACAAAAGGGTTGAGTAATAACCAAGGTCACTCAGAAGCAGCAAAGCCAAGATTTGGACATAGTTCATCTGCAGATGGTGCTGTCTAAAACTTGATCCTTTGTGTCCTCTGCAACCTTGTTAGGTACTTCTAAGTGCTTAAAACACAACTCAGTTGATCCTGGTGATACCACCATGGTCTGGGGAGTGGGTACTACCAGTGTATGGCACTTAAGTGCCTAGTATACTGTTATTTTTAATAAATAAGGAAAGTGAGTAAGAAGGGGAAAAATAGATCTAGCTGTAGCAGCTAAGAAGAAAAGAATTAACATTTGGACCCAAGTAATCCTGTATCCAACCCCCAAACTAAACTATCAATTACTAGCTATTTGTCTTAATAGTCAAACTTATTTTCTAGTTGTAGTTTGCTATAAGCTAGGCTGATGACGGTCTTTTAAAGGTTGTGTCCTATATTTTGAGTTGAAGTCTAAATGAAGTTCTAAATGGTATGGAATAATGGTCTCAACTTTTGATCATGTTCTTCAGTAAAATATGCTTTCCATATGTGTATTTGTATTTATACATGTGTTAGTACATTTGGTATACTAAGGCTTAATTTTTGTTGAATTTAGATACTAGAATTATGCCTCAAAGGTCTTTTTTACATTATCTAAGTGGGTGATGAGTTTCATACTCTGCCTCATGCACAGCTAGATAATAGGCTTTGCACATTGTAACCTTGTGAGCATAGATTTTTCTGTTTTACCAATGAGAAACCTTGACTCAAGACATGAGGAAACCATTCTGAGGCCATGTGTACTTTTAGAGTTAGGAATCTGTCCAAAAGCTATGGCTTTCCCATAATTCTCCAGTACTGTTTTCCAGAGACCCAAGCAAATTATTATTATTATTTTTTTTGAGAGAGTCTCACTTTGTTGCACAGGCTAGAGTGAGTGCCATGGCGTCAGCCTAGCTCACAGCAACCTCAAACTCCTGGGCTCAAGCAATCCTGCTGCCTCAGCCTCCCAAGTAGCTGGGACTACAGGCATGTGCCACCATGCCCGGCTAATTTTTTCTATATATATTAGTTGGCCAATTAATTTCTTTCTATTTATAGTAGAGATGGGGTCTCGCTCTTGCTCAGGCTGGTCTCGAACTCCTGAGCTCAAACAATCCGCCCACCTCGGCCTCCCAGAGAGCTAGGATTACAGGCGTGAGCCACCGCGCCCGGCCCGCAAATTACTTTTGAAATCTAAAGCCATAGTTCCCAAACCTTGGTTCATCCTTGGAATTACCTGGTATAGTTAAAATGTCAGGGCCTCATCCAAAAAGCTAAATCAGAACAATGAGAATTTTTGTACCACAGCAGTAGTCCTACTGTGATGCTTGCTTAGCACAATTGGTAAACAAGTAATTATAGATTGTGAGGTTGTATTAAAGTAGAAAAAACGATTTTGCCTTAAGAAATTTAGGTTCCCTGGGAATGTGAAACCATGTGTTTAAGATTAGTATGTGGCCTTTTACCTTTTGTTCATCAGAATAATTGTGGACAAAGGTAAACAAAATAGGAAAAAATTTAAGTGAAATTTCTGTGATAATTATTTTTAAGCATTTGCCAGCCACTGTTCTAGGGACTTTATATGTAATCTTGTATACTTGCATGTAGTCATAATAGCCTTGCAGTGTTCATGTTTCACAGGTGAAAGAAGGTGCACAGTAAACCGCTCAAGATGACACAAATTTTTACTAATAAGAGTTCAGCTGAATTCAGTTTGTCTGACTTCCAAGTCTGCTTTCCATTACTACACACAAAAGATTTTGGAAATTGAGAAGAACAAAATTAAAGTTACCAGGGAGCTATTCTGTTGTACAGGTATTACCATTATTAATATTATGGTTTTTTCTTTTTATTGTTTCAGTAAGTATGTATGCTTTCCAAAAAGCTCTTTTAAAATTGGGACCATAAAATTATTTGGTTTTTGGTTTTTGGTTTTTTGAGAAAGGGTTTCACTCTTTCACCCTAGGCTAAAGTGCAGTGGCACAATCATAGCTCACCATAGCTTCAAAGTCCTGGGCTCAAGTGATCCTCCATCCTCAATCTCTGAGAGTAGCTAGGACTACAGGCGCAAACTACCATATCTGGCTAATTTTCTATTTTTTGAAGAGATGGGATCTCACTGTGTTGCTCAGGTTGGTCTCGAACTCCTAGCCTCAAGCCATCCTCCCACCTAGGCCTCCAAAAGTTTGGGATTATAGGCATGAGCCACAACCCCCAGCCTATATACAGTTATTAGAGGTACTAACTTGTTACATTTGTTTCCTAATTTGATGTGGTTCTTCTTTATAGCTAGTCAAATATCACAGTACTTTTTTCTTGTGAACATATAATTGTTTTTGTTTGTTTATTTGTTCGTTTGTTTTTGGAGACAGAGTCTCACTTTCTTGCCCAGGCTAGAGTGAGTGCCGTGGCATCAGCCTGGCTCACAGCAACCTCAATCTCCTGGGCTCAAGCAATCCTACTGCCTCAGTCTCCGGAGTAGCTGGGACTACAGGCATGTGCCACCATGCCCGGCTAATTTTTTGTATATATATTTTTAGTTGGTCAATTAATTTCTTTCTATTTTTAGTAGAGACAGGGTCTCCCTCCGGCTGGTTTCGAACACCTGACCTCGAGCAATCTGCCCACCTTGGCCTCCCAGAGTGCTAGGATTACAGGCATGAGCTACCACGCCCGGCCTTGAACATATAATTGTTTCGTAATTTATTTTAGTGAATGGTATATGTGTCTGACTTAGCTTTTTTTAGAGATGAGGTCTTGTTATGCTGTGCGGGTTGGCCTTGAACTCCTGGGCTCAAGCAATCCTCCTGCCTCAGCCTCCCAAGTAGCTGGGACTACAGGTGCATCACTGTGCCTGGCTAACTTTATCATTTTTTAAGCAATGAGTGGGCCAGGCGTGGTGGCTCATGCCTGTAATCCTAGCACTCTGGGAGGCCTAGGTGGGCAGATCGCTCAAGGTCAGGAGTTCAAAACCAGCCTGAGCAAGAGTGAGACCCGGTCGCTATTAAAAATAGAAAGAAATTAATTGACTAAGTAAAAACATATAGAAAAAATTAGCCGGGCATGGTGGCTGTAGTTCAAGCTACTCAGCAGGCTGAGGCAGTAGGATCTCCTGAGCCCAGGAGTTTGAGGTTGCTGTGAGCTAGGTTGATGCCACGGCACTTTAGCCTGGGCAACAGAGTGAGACTCTGTCTCAAAAAAATAAAATAAAATAAAGTAAGCAGTGAGTGACTTGTCCCAGATTTATTTATTGGATTATTCATTCTTTCCCACTCCACCCCATTCTTCCCCCTCTCTATACCTCGAAATTTGAGATGTGACCTTTATTAAGTAAATTACATTTTTAAATATGTCTATTGCTGGGTTTTATAGTCTCTTGACCTCTCCATTCTACCACATTACTTTCAATATAAATAGCTTTATATTTAAGTTTAATATCTGTTAAGGCAAGCTCCCCCTGTATGCACTTACCTGGCTGAGAGCATTTTTTTAGGTTCTCAGTAAGAACAGCCAGATTATTTTCCAGAGTACTAAGTCATGCTTCCTCCAGCAAGTTAGTTACTGTTTTCACTGCACCTACACCAAAATGGAGTTTTGAACTTTTGATTTGTTTGTGTGAAGAGCATTTAAATTTGTTTTCCTTTACTTTTAGGCAACCTGAATAAAAGCCCAATCAACCCTAGTTTCTGGTCCTGCATTTCCTTTTTTTTTTTTTTGAGACAGAGCCTCACTGTGTTGTCCCAGCTAGAGTGCTGTGGCGTCAGCCTAGCTCACAGCAACCTCAGACTCCTGGGCTCAGCAATCCTCCTGCCTCAGCCTCCCGAGCAGCTAGGACTATAGGCATGTGCCACCATGCCCAGCTAATTTTTTCTATATATTTTGAGTTGGGCAATTAATTTCTTTCTGTTTTTTTTTTTTTTTTTTCAGATAGAGTCTCACTTTGTTGTCCAGGCTAGAGTGAGTGCTGTGGCATCAGCTTTGCTCACAGCAACCTAAAACTCCTGGGCCCAAGCGATCCTCCTGCCTCAGCCTCCCGAGTAGCTGGGACTACAGGCATGTGCCACCATGGCAGGCTAATTTTTTCTATATATATTAGTTGGCCAATTAATTTCTATTTTTAGTAGAGACTGGGTCTCTCTTGCTCAGGCTGGTCTCGAACTCCTGACCTTGAGCGATCCACCCACCTCGGCCTCCCAGAGTACTAGGATTACAGGCATGAGCCACCTCGCCCAGCCAAGGTCATGCATTTCTTATATACTAGTTTTATTACATGTCACAAATTACCTAACCCTTTAGTTTAAGAATAAACTGTAAAAGGAGGGCATTAGATTTGTCCCTTAATGTTTGAGTCAAGTTTTTTTTTTTCCTTAAACTTTATTTATTTTAGACTACTCAAGTGCAGTAGTTAATTTTATTTATTTTAAAATAGGTGGCCAGGCATAGTGGCTCATACCTGTAATCCTAGCATTTTAGGAGGACAGGGTGGTAGGATGGCTTGAGGCCAGGAGTTCAAGACTAGCCTGGGCAACCTGGAGAGATCCTATCTCTACAAAAAGTAGAAAAATCAGCCATTGTGATGGCATGCATCTGTAGTCCCAGCTACTCGGGAGGCTGAGGCAGGAGGATTGCTTGAGCCCAGGATTTCAAGGCTGCAATGATCTGTGATGAGGCCACTGCACTCCTGGGCAACAGAGCAAGACTGCTTCAAAAAAAAAAATCTGTATAATGTTCCATTATATGGATGAACCATAATTTATTTCAGCATTCCCCAATGATGAATATTTAAATTGTTCTAATGTTTTGCAATTAGAAACAATTCTGCAATGAATAAATGTATGCATAATTTTGCACATGTGAACGAGTATATCTGACAGATAAATTCTTAGATATCTAATTTCTATGTCAAAGGGTATGTGGATTTCAATAATACATGTACACATATATATGCATATATCTCCAAGTTGTCCCTCATAAAAGTTCTATCAGTTAACAGTCCTACTAGCAATGTATAAGGCTGTTTATTTCTTCTTACTCTCAATAATACAGGATGTTATAAAGTTTTTATTTTGCCAATCTGATAATTTTACTTTTTATTTATGATCAGAATGAGGGTGAGGATTCATGTGTTTAAGAGTCATTTCTGTTTTCTTTACTGTTAACTGTTCCTATTGACCTAATTAATATCTTCTGCCCATTTTTCTGAGTGCTTGATCTTTTATGATTTTTATGAGATCTTTATTAGGGAAATTGGTTCTCTGTGTTTTCCTCCACTTTGTCATTTTGGCTTTGATTTTATTTATGGTTTGCATTTGTAGGAAGCCACTTCAGTGTATTTAAATTAGTAAATGTTTTCGTTTATGGCTTCTGGGTATCATGTCAACCTCTGAAAAACATTCTCCGATATTTAGATGTTCTTCCATGGTTTCTTTAGGTAGTTTTATAGTTTGCATTTTTAAAAATATATTTTGATCTTGGCTGTATATGAAGATTTTGCTGTTGAAAGATATAAGGAATGGATCCAATCCCCCTACCTTCTTACAGATTAAGTCTCTAGTTCTTTTTTTTTTTTGAGACAGAGTCTTGCTTTATTGCCCAGGCTAGAGTGAGCGCCGTGGCATCAGCCTAGCTCACAGCAACCTCAAACTCCTAGGCTCAAGCAATCCTTCTGCCTCAGCCTTCCGAGTAGCTGGGACTACAGGCATGTGCCACCATGTCCGGCTAATTTTTTTCTATATATATTAGTTGGCCAATTAATTTCTTTCTATTTATAGTAGAGACGGGGTCTTACTCTTGCTCAGGCTGGTTTCGAACTCCTGACCTCGAGCAATCCACCCGCCTCAGTGTCCCAGAGTGCTAGGATTACAGGTGTGAGCCACTGTGCTGGGCCAAGTCTCTAGTTCTTTAAGACATTGAAAACTTAGCCTCAAGATTTGCAAAATGCTCTTTCAGTCTCATTTAGCCTGAAAACGTGACATAGAAAAACAATGGTTATTTACTTATCTGGCTTGAATGTTGGTTCAGAAAGGCCAGTTTGGCTGGGCGTGGTGGCTCTCGCCTATAATACTAGCACTCTGGGAGGCCGAGGTGGGCGGATTGCTCGAGGTCAGGAGTTCGAAACCAACCTGAGCGAGACCCCGTCTCTACTAAAAAACTAGAAAGAAATTAATTGACCAACTAAAAATATATACACAAAAAATTAGCCGGGCATGGTGGTGCATGCCTGTAGTGCCAGCTACGTGGGAGGCTGAGGCAGCAGGAGTCCAGGAGTTTAAGGTTTAAGTCACTTGAGTCCAGGAGTTTAAGGTTGCTGTGAGCTAGGCTGATGCCACGGCACTCACTCTAGCCTGGGCAAGAAAGTGAGACTCTGTCTCAAAAAAAAAAAAAAAAAAAAGAAAGGCCAGTTTATTATAGTATTTTTAAGTTCATTCATATTTTGAACATGTGCCAGGCACCGTTCTAGGCACTGGAGATACAGGGATGAATAAGATAAGGGAGGCACACAGTAAACAACTAAGTTAATAGCATAATTCTAGATAGAGATTAGTCATTGAGAAAATATAGAAAAGCTGCTGACTTTATGAGTAACATTAGGTACCCTATTGAAAAGAGAAACAGGCCTGGTTCAGTGGTTCAGTCCTGTAATCTCAGCATTTTGGGAGGTCATGGCGGGAGGATTGCTTGGGGCCATGAGTTTGAGACCAGCCCAAGCCAGAGCAAGACCTCTATCTCTACAAAAAATAGAAAAATTAGCTGGACTTGGTGAGGGATGCTTGAGCCCAGGAGTTTGAGGTTGCATTGAGCTATGATGATGCTGCTGCACTTTTAGCCCAGGCAAATAGAATGTCTCAAAAAAAGAAAACAGGAAATGGTTATATTCTGTTGTGACTTGTCTCTTCTGATCACATTCTCCCTACGTGAAAGTTGATGAACTATTTTTTTAAAAATGTATTTCAATTAGCAATAATCTCGCCTCAGATAAACCTCATTGGCTGTGATACTGCCACTGCGAAAAGCTCATAAACTATTATATTAGTTATTGTTGCATAACAAGTTACCCCAAACTTAGTGGCTAAAACAACAATAAACATCTCACATAGTATCTTAAGTAGGAAACTGGGAGCAGCTTAGGTACCGTGTTTCCCTGAAAATAAGACAGGGTCTTATATTTGTTTTTCCTCAAGAAGACACCCTAGGGCTTATTTTCAGGGGATGTGTTATTTTTTTTTTAAGTACGGTACAACAATCTACATTTCTTCAAATACAGTTAAGTTGTCTTCTTCTGGAGCATCATCATAACTCTCCAAACCCCGAATTCCATCCTGAATTTCTTGCGACTCTATTTCCTTTAGAACCATTGGCCCCAATCTCTCATGTCGAGCAATAGAGCTCTCATGGGGCAGATGAGAAGGGCTGCTCATCTTCTTTACTACTCCACAACGAAATGCATGGGTTGTGCAGATATGCTGCGTAGCCCCGCCCATCACTAGGCCTTATTTTCGGGGTAGGGCTTATATTGCGCAAATGCTTAGAAATCCTGCTAGGGCTTATTTTATGGGTAGGTCTTATTTTCAGGGGAACACGGTAGGTGATCCTAGTTTGGGAGTCTCTCATGAGGCTGCCCATCATTCAATGGGCTGGAGGATACACTTTCAGGATGGTTCACTCTTACGCTGGCAAGTTGATGCTTACCTTTGGCAGAAGCCCTCAGTTCCTCATCACATGGACCCCCTCATAAGGCTGCTTGCTTGTCCTCACATATGGCAGCTTTTTGTCCCAGAGCAAGTGATCCAAGAGAACAAGTCAGAAGCCACACTGTTTTTTATGACCTACATCAGAAGTTGCACACTAACATTGCTACAGTATCCTATTGGTTACACAGGTCAGCCCTATTCAATGGGAAAGGGAACCATACAGGGTATAAATACCAGGAGAGGATAATCCCTGGAGCCAACTTGGTGGATGACTACCACAACCACTAATTTGATCAACTATTGTAGAATGTTGCTAAGTGTCATAAAAGAGAAAAATGAAGTGCCATGGGAGTTCAGTATCTCATTTGTAGTCAAAGTTGTCTAAGTTTGAACTCTATAAATCAAAAATATTATGTCTATAACAACTTTCATAAAGAGAAAATAATGTTCAAATAATATGTTGGAGATGTATAAAACCATATATAGGCACTAATTTGTTCAACTATGAACATACATTCCCATGCTTCCCTGCTGCTTCAACTTTTCTTGGCCTGCAATGAAATCTCCTGCATCTCTATATATAAATGCTGTCCATACCACATTTTAACTACATCCATCATTCACAGTGTGTCAACTTCGCTTTTAGGCTGGCTTCCTGCAAGCCAAGATGGCTGCTGCAGTTCCAGATGTGGCCGTGTCCAGTGGCTGAAAAAAGGGGACCACCTCTTTTACTGTCTTCTTAAGAGCAAATAAACTGTTTCCCAAAGTGCTTTATCAGATACTTTCACATTCTTCTAGGCTAAACTGGAGTCAGATGTCTACCCCATAATCAACCATTGGCTTAGGCCAATAGAGATTTATCCCTCAGCTGAAGATGGGTTTTTTCCCGGATCATAGAGAGATGGACACTGAACGAGATCAGAATCTGTTTGCATAGAGCATGTGAAAGGTAACAGTGAATAGGCAACCAACAGGGGCTGCTTCAACACTTAAGGCATTTAGTTTTATAATATAGTTCTCTAGGCCAGGCATGGTGGCTTACGCTTGTAATCCTAGTACTCTGGGAGGCCAAGGCGGGTGGATCGCTCAAGGTCAGGAGTTCAAAACCAGCCTAAGCAAGAGCAAGACCCTGTCTCTACTAAAAATAGAAAGAAATTAATTGGCCAACTAAAAATATATAGAAAAAATTAGCCGAACATGGTGGTGCATGCCTGTAGTCTCAGCTGCTTGGGAGGCTGAGGTACGAGGATAGCTTGAGCCCAGGAGTTTGAGGTTGCTGTGAGCTAGGATGACGGCACTCTAGCCCAGGCAACAGAGAGACTGTCTCAAAAAGAAAAAAAAAAAAAAATATATATATATATATATATATATAGTTCTTTATATACTGCCCTTTCCCATTTATTTCTAAGCTCTTAAGAAAAGTTTATACATCCTATACATCTTCCTATTTCTCAGCACTTAACCCAGTGCCTTCCATATAATGTGACTTCATTTTTTACTTAGATTTTTAAATTTCCCAAGGTGAATTTCATATTGGATAGGTTTTTTTTTTTTTTTTTTAGATAGAGTCTCACTCTCTGTTGCCCGGGCTAGAGTGCCATGGCGTCACAGCAACCTCAAACTCCTGGGCTTAAGAGATCCTTCTGCCTTAGCCTCCTGAGCAGCTGAGACTACAGGCATGTGCCACCATGCCTGCCTAATTTTTTCTATATATATTTTTAGTTGGCCAATTAATTTCTTTCTATTTATAGTAGAGACGGGGTCTCGCTCTTGCTCAGGCTGGTTTTGAACTCCTGACTTTGATCGATCTGCCCGCCTCAGCCTCTCAGAGTGATAGGATTACAGGCATGAGCTACCACACCCAGCCTGGATAAGTATTTTTGAAAGTACTTATGATACTTTGGATTTATAAAATATTTTCTTTTATGGCCAGGTGCAGTTGCTCAGCCTGTAATTCTAGCACTCTGGGAGGCTGAGGTGGGAGGATTGTTTGAGGTCAGGGGTTTGGGACCAGCCTGAGAAAGAACAAGACCCCGTTTCTACCAAAAATAGAAAAATTAGCTGGGTATTGTTACACATGCCTGTAGTTCTAGCTACTTGGGAGGCCGAGGCAGGAGGATCACTTGAGCCCAGGAGTGTGAGGTTGCAGTAAACTAGGCTGATGCCATGGCACTCTAGCCTGGGGAACAGAAAGACTCTGTCTCAAAAATAAAATAAAATAAAATAAAATATTTTCTTCTAAAACTTGAAGAGATTTTCATAAATATTTAATTTCATACTTATTTTCACACTCTAGAGGGAAAGTACACAATTTTCACTACAAATGAAGAAACGTATTCAATGGTTTGTTCAAAGTCTTATAGTCAACAGGCATAAGAAAATCTAGATTTTCTGAATCCCAGCCCAGAGCTATTTCCACATGTCCACATTGCCTTTAAACAGACCCCTCCTCTCCTTTACTTGGAATATTTAGCCCATCACTACATTTTTATTACTGATCATGCTTTTTTTTCCTTTTCTCCCCCTCTCTCCCACCAAATTAACCTTGATTATAAAATCAAGGTTAGAGATTTTATAATCTCTAAACACAAGAGACCTCGTGTTTGGAGGTCATAATCTGCAGGCTGACGTAGGAATGAAAATGTGAAGGTTTTAAGTTAGAAACATTCCAGTCCTAAAGAACAAGGTTATTCCTGTGAACAAGGCCAGGGTTGACATCACAATGGAATTTTACTGGCCTTTTCAAAGAAAATTGATGGGTATTTTGTTCCTGAATTTAACACCTACTCATCCGCTTTTTCTCTTGTTTTTTTCAGATGAGTTGAAAGAGTATGATAAATCTGGAATTAAAAGAACATTAAAATGATCCCCTTCAACTACAGGTAACTGTTATTTACAGCTCAGGGAAACTACCATACAAACTGGGAAATTTAAACTTAGTCCTTGCAGTAAGTCAGGTGTGGTTGTCTATTCACTGAGAGGCCCACCTAGGACCCTGCTATCTCACAGACTCAACCTGTCTGTTGTGTTTTTTTTTTCCTGAGACAGTCTCACTCTCTCACTCTGTTGCCCTGAGTGTAGTGGCATCATTGTAGCTCACAGCAACGTCCTGGGCTCAAGTGATTCTCTTGCCTCAGCCTCTCAGGTAGCTGGGACTACAGGCACACAGCACCATGCCTAACTAATTTTTCTATATTTAATAGAGATGGGGTCTCACTCTTGTTCAGGCTAGTCTCAAACTCCTGAGCTCAAGCAATCCTCCCACCTTAGCCTCCCAGCATGCTAGGAGTGAGCCACCATGCCTGGCTCCAACCTGTCTTTCTTGGGAAGGTATCATTTGGGTGTCATTTGTCCTAGGGTCTCACAGTATGTAGTACAGCTTGAGTATCCACACTCTGAAAATCCAGAATCTGAAATGCTCCAAAATACAAAACTTTTTGAGCACTCACATCATGCCACAGTGGAAAATTCTATACCTGAACTCATGTGATGGGTCACAGTCAAAACTGTTTCATGCACAAAATTATTAAAAATATTGAATAAAATTAATTTCAGACTGTGTGTATAAGGTATATATGAAACATAAATTAATTTCATGTTTAATCTTGGGTCCCATCCCTAAGATATCTCATTATGTATATGCAAATATTCTCAAATCCAAAAAAAATTTAAATCTGAAACACTTCTGGTCCCAAGAATTTCAGATAAGGGATTTGCAACCTGTGTAAGAATTGGTGATCTACACATCTGTCTCCATTGCTAGACTCTAAGCAACTTATGGTGAAGGTCTGGGCCTTGTCATAGTTGTATGTCAGTGCCTACCATATAGTGGGGCTTTATGAGTATTTGTTGAATGAATAAATCTTTTGATTTATAGGAGCTAGTGCTGGGAGGATAAAGTCCTTACTCTTGAAGAGTTACAGTCTATTCATCTTCCAGAAAGGATTCTTACTTAAATGCAAACCAACTTCCTGTTGTCAAATCCCTGTATGCCTAGTTCTATGTCACTGAATTATTCAACTACAGAGCCACTCAATCAATCTCCCCTCTTCTCAGCATCCATCTTTGGAGGCTGTATGTGACATAGCCCTTCTCTCAGCATTCTCAATACACCTTTATTTAGAGACATCTGATGTCTTCTTCTCTTGGAAATCATGCTACTGTACGAAATCTTTACTCTCTGAACTGTCTTCCCATTTGGTATCCCAAGGCCTCCCTCATTCCAGATCAAAGATTTAAGGTTTCTAAGTAGGAAACAAAGTTTGCCAAAATTGCTGTGATTTCTTGACTTAAGAGAACACTCAAAACTTGCAACAAAGGAAATTTGGAATACTAGGAAATGTAAAACTCCCCCCATCTATGGAGAACTATTAATTTCCTCCTCCTGCTTCTGACTTGCAAAAATATGAGCTACTTCAGTTTGCCTAATGTCCACTCTCTGTCTCAGATGATTAACATCTGCGCCTTTCATCTACGCAAACTTGTCTTTGAAAAGGTCCTTGGCTTTGAAGTCCTGGATGGCTTAAATAACATTTGACACTCAAACCCCCAGTCTGACTTCAGATTATGTCTATTTCATGCAGGTTCTGCGGACTGTCCCAGACTACTGGCCTGTTTTCTACTTTGCTTGTGAACTAAAATAAAATCTTAAGGTTCACCTCCCCACCAGCTGACTGAATAGACCCCTCTGTGGTCAAAGGAACATCCTAAAACTAAACTGCCTGCCAGAAGGAGGTAGGTCAGATATGCCTCATCATGCCCCCTCTCTTCTAGTGGACATACTTTGCAACCCAATAACAGGCCTAAGGGTATGCAAGACAAACCTGCAAGTCCCCAATTTACACAACAAATATATGTTTAGTGGCTTATCTCAGATAAAGTGCTCCTTATGTTAGAACATTCCAAGCCTTTAGACAAAGCTTCATGTCTTTAACCAATTACAAGCCAAAGAATCTTTAAACTTACCTATAACCTGTAAGCCCCGGCTTCTAGATGGCCCACCTTTTCCGGCCAAACCAATGTATACCTCCCACGTATTGATTTATGACTTTACCTATAACCCCTGTCTTCCTGAAATGTATAAACCAAAAGGTAACCCAGCCTTAGTGAGTCCACTTGCTCAAGGCTTCTTGAGTGTGGCTCCGGGTCATGGTCCTCAAATTTGGTTCAGAATAAACCTTTTTAAAATTATTTTACAGAGTTTCACTTTTTTTTTCCCCATTGACAGCTTCTCCAGGAGAATTTTGGGACAGAATTAGGTATTTGCTTGCACATAGGTTTACTGAAAAGGTTCCACGGACTGTCCTTCCACTGTTAAACAACAGAGCCCAAGGAAGGGCACCAACGTGTTACGCAGGCCATGCACAATGCCGCCGCAGTCAACCCGATCACAACCTTCCGCACCGGCCTGCAGACTTCCTGAAGACGCTCGTGCCTTCCCGTGCCTCCTTCCCTCCAAGTCGCCGTCAGAGCCTACTCGGCTGCAGCCCGACAACCCCTCTCCCTCCGCCTAGCCGAGCCTTCCCTGGACGGCTTGCAGCCTGTCCTCCCGTCCTGCCCCGCGCGGGCTGCGGCAGTTCCGCCGGCTGCCGCCCCTCCCCGACGCCCAGACCTACAGCGCCGCTCCGCCCCGCCCCCTGCGCAGGCAGCCGTCCCCTTACATCCGGGTATCTACTCCAGCCGCCCAGACGCTGGCACTATGGTCATGGCGGAGGGGACGGCAGTGCTGAGGCGGAACAGGCCGGGCACCAAGGCACAGGTACCATCTCCCCACCTTTTCTGCCGGACAACTCTCAGTGCCGTGCCGGGCTGCGCCGGGAAGCTGGCCGCCACTGAGTGGCGGTCGGGCCGGGGCTGCAGGCGGGCGGGGGCACTGGTGCCCGGCCTGCTCTTCCGGAGCCGCAGCCCCTCAGTTTGGTTGAGGCGGCGGCCGCCGCCGCCGCCGCGAGGCCTGCGGAGCTCTGATCTGAGGGTGGGCGAGAGGGCCGAGTGGGGGCTGCGGGAAATCTCCGCTGAGGCCCAGGGCTGGGAGCTTGTCAGCAGCCACTGCTTGTTCTCGCCCTGCCCCAGAGCCCCAGCTGACCAGCTTTAGAGGGGCGCGGCCAGCCAGGTGGAGACCCCTGGGGTTTCCTGAGGGTCGGGGCCGCCGGGGTGGGAGGAGGTGTAAACACTGCCTACCTTGTCCCAGCTTCCAGTTCCTACCTGGCCTGTGAAGTACTGCCCGGGTCCTGCCAACTAGCTTGTCTAGCCGGATCCGGGTGGGGATACTTTACTTTATCCTCCTCCTCCTGTTTGCTTTTGACCACCTCTCCCTGCTGTGTCCCTGCAGCTGTTCTCTGGTCCAGCAAGTTTTCATCACCAGGTTGCGACTTGTTAGATGTCATTCCTTGCGAATTTCCTTGTTAGTATGTGTGAAACATAGGCAATGAACGGATTATAATTTTGTAAACTTTTTGTAGGGCAGTATTTTAGATACGTTGTTGGTGGTTTAGGTATGTGTTGTTAGAATTTGAAAAAGATGAGATGCCTCACATTTAAAAAAATCAACTTGGCATTCAGATTTGAACTGAGTTATCTGCCAGCTGAAGTGGCTTGCTATGGAGTAGATGCTCTAAAATCAGAAGAGATGTGTTTAAAATGTAATTTTGAAGGAAAGTGATATAGGTGAAAAAGGAAACAAAACAACCATGGAGCTAAGATCGTATGTCTGAGAATAAATTTTACGTTCTTGTACAGAATTATGGAAAGGAGACCTTTTGAAGGGAGCTTGTAGGTCTAGACAGTTTCCCAGATCCATGTTACAAATAAAGAAACAAGCTCAGAGAATGGACTGGATTTGCTCAAGGTTACATAGTCTTTTGATTCTTAGTTTACTGGCGACCTTTTCCTCTTTAACAAGTTGCTTCTAGTACTGAATTGTAGAGAAATTATTTTGAAAGTTTTATTATAGAGTCACATTAAGATGACTTTTGTCTTCATACTACTGGAAATGTATGTATTATATATCCTTTCTTTTTACCTTTTCCAAACTTCTGAATGCTTTTTTTCTCAGATACCTTCTTATTCTGCAGAAACATTGTTTCTGATTATATTTTTATATACAAAAGTCTATTTTGACTTTTGTATTCACATTGAGAGAGTCATCTCATTTTTTTCTTTTTTCTTCTCACTCACCCCCTCAGTTTTTATTTATTCAAAAGTTCTTAATTTTGAAAGGTCAGAAAATAATATATTTTAAACTAATATCGTAACATATCTGTTTGCTATGTTATGAGTAAGTCACATATGTCAATCACACATAAAGCTTCTTTGCTTTTTTTCCCACATTGTTATGGATCAGAGTTGTTAGATAAAATATAACAGAGAAGGTTAGGAATTAAAAAAAAAAAACCCTGCTTAAGCAGCAGTCTGTCCTATCTCTTGCTTATCACCTGAATTTCCTTCAGTGAAATCCGTCTATCTTAAAATGATGTATTTAGAACTATAACAGAGTGAGGAGAGTATCTTGCTACTTTTTAAAGTTGGTTAGACTGGAATATAAGCACATAGTTGGTTTTCAATAAATGTTGACTGAAATTAGATGAGAAATGTTTATTAAGCTGGATTTTTGGCTTGTCTCATAGGTTTTGAAGTTATGATAAGGCAGAACATTTCATTCCCAGTTAACTTTTCTACATCTTCCCTATATATAGTTGTCCCTTGATATCCTTTGGGGAATGGTTCCAGGACACCCCTGCACCCACCCACCCCACCTCTGCAATACCAAAATTCGAGCATGCTCATGCCTCTTATGTACAATGGGGTAGTATTTGCATATAACCTATGCACATCTGCCTGTATACTTTAAATCATCTCTAGATTACTTATAATGCCTAATATAATATAAATGATATGTAAATAATTATTACACTATATTTATTGTTTAGGGAATAATGACAAAAAAAAAAGTCTGTACATTTTCGGTACAGATACAACTATGGTCAGCCTAACTATATACATAGTACATGTCAGCAACAATGTAACATTTTCTGGATTTCCCCTTCCATCACTATTTTCAATTTGAGGTTGGTTGACTCCAGATGTGGAACCTGTGAATGTGGAAGTCCAACTGCATTACTATGTGTGTTTTCTAATATTTTTAAAACAAAATATTCTACAGACTTTCTTAATTTTTTTTAAAGGAAAGAATAGGCAAAGTGTATTGATAGAAATATTTTTTAGTGTAAATCATATAGACTATAGAAAGAATTTTTTATTTTAGACGCAGGTCTCACTCTTTCGCCCAGGGTAGAGTGCAGTGGCTAGTCACACGTTCCATCATAGAGCACTGCAGCCTTGAACTTCTGCACTCCAGTGATTTTCCAACCTCAGCCTCTCTAGTAGCTGGGTCTACAGGTGTGCATCACCATGCCCGGCTTATATAGGAAAACTATTAAAACTGTTCTTTAATATTTCTTAGATAACGTCTAAGAAAGGCATTCTGGAACAATTTCCAGAAGATTGTTTTATTTTTTGACATTTTCCCTTAATAAAGTTAGTGCATTTTCATTTAGATAGGGCAACTATGAAAAAACAAGACATGAAATGTTTAAGACATTTAAAAAGGTATACCCGCTCACGCTTATAATCCTAGCACTTTAGGAGGCCAGGAGTTCAAGACCAACCTGGGTAATATCAAGACCCAATTTCTACAAAAAATAAAAAAGCCAGGTGTGGTGGCATGCACCTGTAATCCTAACACTCTGGGAGGCTGAGGCAGGAGGATTGCTTGAGCTCAGGAGTTCTAGACCCGCTTGAGCAAGGATGAGACCCCGTCTCTACTAAAAAAGTAGAAAAATTAGCCAGGTGTGGTGGTAGCATATCTGTAGTCCAGCTACTTGGGAGGCTGAGGCAGGAGGATTGCTTGAGCCAGGAGTTGGAGGCACCAACATAGCATAGTTGGAGCTATGTTGGTGCCACTGCACTCTATCCTGGGCAATGGAGAAGAACAACAGAAAAAAAGATATACCTATTAGGTAACCTACACTCAGAACTAAGACATTGCTTATATAGTTGAATCTTTTTGGATCACATTCTCCTGTCTTCTAGCCACCTAGCCCTTCCCCGCCCCCAAACCAATAATGGTGATTATCTTTCCTTTCTTTTTTCTTTTTTGGTTTTCTAGAGATAAGGTCTTGCTTTGTCACCAAGGCTGGAGTGCTGTGGCATGATCATAGCTCACTGCAACCTCCAACTTCTGGGTTCAAGGAATCCTTCTGCCTCACCCTACCCAGTATCTGGGGCTGTAGGTTTGCACCACCATGTTCAGCTAATTTTCTGTTTTTCAGTAGAAATGAAGTGTTGCTGTGTTGCTAAGGCTGGTCTTGAATTCCTGGCCTCAAGTGATCTTTTCACCTGGACCTCCCAAAATGCTTGGATTATAGGCATGAACCACTGCATACAGCCCTTTTTTTTTTCTTTATACTTTTACTGTATATGTATTATATCCATAAGTATGCTTTACATTTTCTTAAACTTTTATTCATGTGATATACTGTGTTTCCTTCCTGTTTGCTTATGGTTTTGAAGACTTATCTGTGTTGATTGATACAGGTTTATAGATTATTAATTTACTATTCCCCCCACTCCAAGTTTTACCCCAGAGACAACTGAGCACCAACTGTGTTTCAGGCATTGTGCTACCTACTAAGGACACATAGGTAAACCTTGCCGAAAAATCTGTCAAATGGAAAGGTTCTTAATCACTTAGGGAAATGTTCTGTGAACTGTACTGTCTATAGAAAGATTCAGAACCAGTATAAGGTGCTCCATAAAAATATCCCCCACTGTGCCCGGCCTGGATGATAACTTTTTGATGGAGCTCTTACTTTTGTTTAGATTTAAAATACTATTTGGAGTTAGAATAATAATTTATAATGTCTGTCTGAAATAATACTGGGCATAAATTATCTACTAATATTAGCTGTTCTTTTTTGGTAAAAAACTGATTCACTTTTTGGTATCTGTTTTTTTTTTTTTTTTTTTTTTTTGAGACAGAGTCTCACTTTATTGCCCAGGCTAGAGTGAGTGCCATGACGTCAGCCTAGCTCACAGCAACCTCAGACTCCTGGGCTCAAGCAATCCTGCTGCCTCAGCCTCCCAAGTAGCTGGGACTACAGGCATGTGCCACCATGCCCGGCTAATTTTTTGTATATATATTAGTTGGCCAATTAATTTCTTTCTATTTATAGTAGAGATGGGGTCTCGCTCTTGCTCAGGCTGGTCTCGAACTCCTGAGCTCAAAGGATCCGCCCACCTCGGCCTCCCAGAGAGCTAGGATTACAGGCTTGAGC
>VSMD01082031.1:0-19817 GCA_008750895.1 Mirza zaza
GTTTGGGCCTGAGGGTTTGCGCACGTGGCTGGGGGCCTCGGGCAGAGGCTGCCTGAGGAAGGCCCAGCGAGCAGCCCTTGGAGGCCAACTGTGGCCTGAGGCCTGCAGATCTGGAACAACCTACAGGGCTGACAGGCTGACCCCCTGACCCCAGAACACAGGCTCCCGGCCCTCCAGCTGCCCCAGACCCCCGTGCCACGGGAGTCCAGCACCCGAGGTCGGGCCCAGCCCTGTCCCCGGGGAGCCTCCCTGACCCCTCCCTCCCGGGCATCTCACAAGCACCTCCAACCTGACATGTCTCAAGGGGAACTCCTTATTTCTCCTCCCTCCTCAAAACACAGAAACCTGGCTGGCTGCCACCGGCCTGCCTCCCCACAGCCCTGCGGGTGACTCACCGGGGCCCCCACCCTCTCCTGCGCCCCCGCCCCTGCCGCATCCCGTCCCCCCGCCCCGTCGGCAACCCCCGCGAGGCCGCCGCGGCAAGCGCGGGAGCACGTGCGCGTGCGCGGCCCTCAGGCCCCTGTCTCCACCGCCCCGTGCGAACACGCATCGCTGTCCCCCAAGGCCACCAGGGAGCAGACCCCCTCGCCGGGAAACACGCAGCGTCTCGCTTAAGCTGCGGGCGACAGGCCGGGCGGGCCCGGGCCGGGCGCGCGGGGCGCGGAGGCCCAGGGCACGAGGGGCGCACGGCTCCCGGGCGCGCGGGGCGCGGAGGCCCAGGGCACGAGGGGCGCACGGCTCCCGGGCGCGCGGGGCGCGGAGGCCCAGGGCACGAGGGGCGCACGGCTCCCGGGCGCGCGGCGCCCCGCGAGGGGACAGCCAGGGCCGGCCCGCACGTCGCCCGGGGCCCCGACCCCACCCCTGCACCCACGTGCGGGAACGTCTGCTTGTGACACTCGGGGACCCGGCGGCGACCCCTACTCACACCACGTTCCGCGCCATAGCGGCGACGCGCTTCCGGAGCGCGCGCGCGCGCGCGGCGGAAGGAGCAGCGCGCGCGCCCCGCCCGGCCGCCGCCTGGCACAGCGCCCCCTCGCTTCCGGAGGCCGCGAGCCCGCGCCGCCGCCCGCGCCGCGCACCTGGCGCCCCGCACCTGCGCACCTGGCGCCCCGCACCTGCGCACCTGGCGCCCCGCCCCCACGCCCCGCCCCCCTGCCGCCCCGCCCCCCTGCCACCCCGCCCTGCGAAGAAGCCCCACGCTCTGCACTCCCAGCCCCCGAAGCACCGCACCCCGCTCCCCCGCACTCACGCCCCGCCCCGCAACTGCGGCCACCCGGCCCGCACAGGCCCCGCCCCGCGCTGCCGGCTGACGCCACCGCCCACCCCGCGGCCCCTCCCCCAAGTTTCAAACGCCTCCCGCAGCAGCAGCCCACCCCAGCCCCACCCGCACTTGGTGTCTGTGTCCCCCCCCCCCAGGACCTCGTGCCTGCGACAAGGAGGTCACAGCCTGGCCCGCATCCCCCCCGGCCTTGCAGCTGCGGGCGGCCCAGAGCGGGGACTGGCGCTGGGCAAGGGCGGCTGTCCAGGGTCTGAGGCCCCTGTCTCCACCTGGCTGTTCCCCCTCCCGGGTCCTGAACCCCAGGGTTCCCCTCCAGCCCTTCTGGCCAGCCCAGCTCGCCACCCCCCCCCCCTGCGCCCAGTCACACCTAGGAGGCCTTGGGGCTCCCCAGGCCTCAAAGTCCACTCCTGCCCCTCACTGGGCCCCTCAAGCCTCTGACGCCGCCCTTGCTGGGGCTACACTCCCTGTCCTCTGGCTGGCTGCTGTGCTGACCAGGAACTCTGCCTGCACCTCCTCCCTCCCCCGCCCGGCCCACTCTCCCAGCTTCCTGTCTCTGCCACTGGCCTGGGCCCCCTTTCAGGGTCTTCAGCTGCCCCTGTCCCCAGACCGCTGGGTCCTCTCTGCACCCAGGGCCTTCCATGTTCCTCAGAGCAGGCAGGGCCGGGCAGGTGTCCGGCAAGGCAGCAGGGACCCCAGGGAAGCGGGCCTGGATGCAGGCGTGCTGGGCCTCCAGGCGGGGCAGGCGGCACTGGGGCCCACCAGGCAGGTGGGGAGGGTGGTGGCTGCCAGGCTGGGAGCTGGGAGTGGAGAGCAGGCATTCTGAAGGACAGGAGGGAGGCCCCTCAGAGGGTGGGCGAGGGGCGGGGGCTGGAGCTCCCTCCCCACTGGTGTGTCTGATGGTGGAAGCGGCTTAGGTGGGTTTATCCAGGACAGAGGCACCTAAGGCAGGGGTGCTGGGCTGGGGAGGGCAAAGCTCGGCCGCTGCCCTCTGCTAGTGTCCCGGCCTGGGCGGGCCGGAGAAGTCTAGCCTCTGTGTGCAGGCTCCGTGCCAGTGGGGGCCTGAGCTGCACGTGGCCACCGTGCCAGGGACCCATGGACAGGACCAGCCACGGGTGACCTTGGCCACCGCCAAGGAGATGACCTGCAGGGGAGAGGGCCTAGGGATGGGGCTGGGCCGAGGGCCCGGAGGCTTCCCTTTCCTTTTAATGAAGTGCCGACCCTGTTGGTGGCCACAGCTTAGCAACACTGTGACTTGCACTCAGCTGTGTGGCCAGAAGTTGAGTTCCAAGTGGTGCGTGGCTCACGGGAGAGGCGGATGGCGGGGTGCCAGTCTGGGTGTGGGTCGGTGGGGGTGACAGGCATGGAGGCTCAGGGGCAGACCCCTAGTGCTCGGCCCGGCTTCTTGTGTCATCCCCCACCTGCAGCCTCTGCGGGGGGCGGGGAGGCCCAGAATTTCTGAGCCCGGAAGCCAAGACTCCCCTCAGTGTGCGAGGGGCTCTGAGATGCCTGGGGGACCCCTGGGGTCCTTCCCCCTCCTTCCCAGCAGTTACCAGGCACAAATCCCATCACTTCTCTGCTCGCCCCTTTCCTGAGAGCAGCAGCATTGCTCCACGTGGCTACGATCGCTGGAGAAAATACAGGATGCCCACTTCGATTTGGAGATCAGCTGAACAACTAATAGTTTTTGGTTTTTCTTCTTTTTTAATAGACTTTTTTTTTTTTTTTTTGAGACAGAGTCTCACTTTGTTGCCCAGGCTAGAGTGAGTGCCATGGCGTCAGCCTAGCTCACAGCAACCTCAAACTCCTGGGCTCAAGCAATCCTCCTGCCTCAGCCTCCCGAGTAGCCGGGACTATAGGCATGCGCCACCATGCCCGGCTAATTTTTTCTCTATATATATTAGTTGGTCAATTAATTTCTTTTTACTTATAGTAGAGTCGGGTCTCGCTCTTGCTCAGGTTGGTTTCAAACTCCTGAGCTCAAACAATCCGCCCACCTTGGCCTCCCAGAGAGCTGGGATTACAGGCGTGAGCCACCGCGCCCGGCCTGTTTC
This sequence comes from Mirza zaza, assembly GCA_008750895.1. NCBI lineage: Eukaryota > Metazoa > Chordata > Mammalia > Primates > Cheirogaleidae > Mirza > Mirza zaza. The sequence continues at coordinate 3,331 of VSMD01082031.1, forward strand.
TGATGCTTAAAAATAACACTGTGTGGGCCAGGCGCAGTGGCTCACGCCTGTAATCCTAGCACTCTGGGAGGCCGAGGCGGGAGGATCGCTCGAAGTCAGCTAGGCTAACGCCACAGCACTCACTCTAGCCTGGGCAACAGAGCGAGACTCTCTCAAAAAAATAAATAAATAATGCTGCGACTTAAATTCACATACAAGCCTTCGAAAGGACGTACGCTTCCTTTTCTCTTGGGGAGGGACCTAGAGATGAGACGATCGGATCCCACAGGAGGCGCATGTTTTTGCAACTTTTCCAGAAACTTCCAGCCACCCACAGAGGTGGCTTCCTCCCACACCGGCCACCACCTGGTGTGGCTGCTCTCGCCTCCTGGGCGGTTCTACCGGAGGTGTGGCGTGGGCCAGCGAGCTCTCGCGGGGTCTCCCCCATGACGCACGGCGCCGGGCAGCCTGTCTGCCGGTCACACATCTCGTGTGGTGATGGGTCTGTTTGGATCTTTGCCCACTGGGTTTATTATTTTGTTTTATTTTATTTTATTTTTTTGTGTCAGAGTCTCACTCTGTTGCCCAGGCTAGAGTGCCGTGGCGTCAGCCTAGCTCACAGCAACCTCAAACTCCTGGGCTCAAGCGATCCTCCTGCCTCAGCCTCCTGAGTAGCTGGGACTACAGGCATGCGCCACCATGCCCGGCTAACTTTTTCTATATACTTTTAGTTGGCCAGTTAATTTCTTTCTATTTTTAGTAGAGATGGGGTCTCGCTCTTGCTCAGGCTGGTTTTGAACTCCTGACCTTGAGTGATCCTCCCGCCTCGGCCTCCCAGAGTGCTGGATTACAGACGTGAGCCACCGCGCCCGGCCTTGGCAATTTGTTCTTTTAGGGATGGTGTTTTTGGTATCATTATCTAATATTGATAAATCTTTGCCTGATCCAGAGGCAACAAAACCTTTTGCTTTGTGTTTATGCTGGATATTGGATCGTGCGTTCCTCAAGAGGTCTTTGGGTTTTGGTACTAGAGTCATTCTGGCTTCCCAGAATGAGGTGGAAAGTATTCTTTCCTCTTCATTTTTGCGAAGAATTCTTGTCTATCATTGCTATTATTCCTTCTTTATGTGTTTAGTAGAGTCTACCCGTGAAGCCATGCAGGGCTGGAGTTTTCAGTGTGGGAAGGTTTTTAGCTACTCTTCAGTTCGTTAATAGGTACAGGGTCACTCAGATGAGCTGTTTCTCCCTGAGAGGGCTTCGGTATTTTGAGCTTTGCAGGAAATTTGTCTGTTTCCTCTCACTGGTCAAATTCATCGGCACACATTGCCCATAATATTGTCTTGCATTCTGAAGCCACACCACTCCCCTCACTCCTGGTATTGGCGATTTCTATCTCTCTCTCTCCCCTCTCCCGATCAGGTCGGTTAAAGGTTTACCCATGCTATTGATGTTCTTGAAGAAACCAGGTTTGGGTTTTCTTTCTTTCTTTTCCTGTTGTTTTTCTGCTTTCTATTTTACCGGCTTCCACTTGATATTTTACTATTAATATTTCCTTTCTCCTGCTTACTCCGGGTTGAATTTGCTTTTCTTTGTCTCTTTTCCTTCGGATGGAAGCTGAGGTCATTGAGTTGAGCCTTCTTCTTGATTTCCCAGTAGAAGCATCTGGTGACATAAATGTCCCCCCTGGGTGCTGCCGTGGTGCCTCCCCACCCCCCACCCCCTCACGTGCATGTTCTTGTCCAGTCTGTTGAGAATACTGCCTCATTTCCTTTTCAGTTTTCCCTTGACTCATGGGTTATTTTAAAGTGTGTTATTTAGTTTCCAACTGCTTGGAGATTTTCCAACGATCTTTCTGTTATTGATTTATAATTTAATTCCATTATGGCCAAAGAATATAATTTATATGACTTGAATCCTTCTCAGCGTATTAAGACTTGTTTCGAGGCCCAGAACATGGTCTGTATTGGTAAATGTTCCATGCGCATTTGGAAAGAATGTGCGTTTGAGCGGAATGTTCTGCAAATGTCCCTCAAGTCACGTTGGCTGAAAGCATCGATCAAGTTCACTATGTCCTTGCCGATTTTCTGCCTACCTGGCCTATGAGCTATTATTGAGAGAGGCATTGAGATTTCTGGCTGTGATTGTGGATTTACCTATTTCCCCTCTCAGTGATGCCAGTTTTCGCTCCATGTGTATTTCCAAGGTCTGTCGGGGTTTTTTTGTTTAACCTATTTGTGTCCATTTAAAGTGTGTTTCTTGCAAGGGGCACATAGTCAGACCTTGCTTTTTTTTTTTTTTTTTTTTAATCCTAACTGACAACGTCTGCGTCTTGGTTTGCATTCAGCGTGCTTGTGGGTTTGGTCGGGTCTGAGTCTTCCTCCCACCCGCCTCGTCAGGGGCCTTGCTGTGTCTCGGCCTCTCCCATTCCCCCCTCTCCTCTTTTTCTGCCTCCTTATGCTCTTAGAGGACGCTTTATTCGTTCTGTCTACCTCCCTTGTCGGCTTTTCAGCGACAACTCTTTGTTTTGTTATTTCCGTGGTTGCTTTAGGGTGACTTTAAAATCTGCCTTGTACGTGTGATGGACATTTTTTTGATATACAGAAACTTTAAAATCTTAGGTAGTGAAATTCGCTGAGCTTCTCCTCTTTCTTCATGACACTTCCATTGTTTTCAAGCTTAAAAAAAAATCGTTCCCCAGCATGAAAGCAGAATGCCTCTAAGGTTCACAGCCTGAGCTTGTCCCAGTTGGTTTTGATGGCTCGACCCCCCCCCCCCGTCACCCCCTCCCCGATTACGGGCCACCTTTCCCGCTGCTCTGCCTTTGCCGTGACTTCTCTCTGGATGGCAGGCACTGTGAGTTTCACCTTAGTGGGCGCCGGGCATTTTTATATTTTTTTTATGTTCTGTACATACTCGGAGCTTTGTTCCGGGATGCAGTCATTTACCTGCAAACGGTTTGGTCCCTTTGGGTGTTACTGTGATGGTTTTGAGGCAGGGCGGGAAGCACAGGCAGTCCAGGGCTAAGCGCCCCACACCACCCAGGCGAGACATCTGTGAGCATCTCTGAGTGCCTGCGAGTTGCTGCGTGTTCCAGGCCGGCGGGGGGGAACAGACCTGGCGCTGGCCTTGCCTGAGGGGGCCTCGCAGGTATCTGGGTTCTCCCTGAGCCACCCTGTCCTCTGGAGCCTCTGCCTGGTGAACTGTAGCTGCCCTGGTCTCCTCGACCCCCCGGTTCTGTCTCATCAGCTGGGGGGGGCCCACCTCACCCCCTTCCTGCGCCTCGGCCTGGAAACGCTCCCCAGGAAGTGCGCGGGCAGCCGGAGGGCTCTCCGATTGTTTCCCGGCGCCCCGGGATGCTCCCGGCGCACGCGGCCTTGTCCAGTGTCCCCAACACCATTGTTTCGCCTATTTGCGTCTGTTCTGTTTTGGGTTTCGGTTGTCTCAGACAGGAAAATAAATCTTGTCTCTGTTACTTCATCTGGGCCAGAAGTGGAAATCTGCCTTTTAAAGCGTGATGGACGTTTTTCGAGATACACAAACGTGGATGTTTTAAGCAGAGGAATTTACTGCTTCCTTTTGCTTCGCGGCGTTTTCATTGTTTTTAGGCTTAGAAAATTGTTTCCCAGCACGAAAGCAAAATACCTATGCACCTAAATATCTATTTTTATTTTTAACAATTTTTTTTTTTCCCACAGTTGGACTCTTGTGATTCTCCGGGAATGTATTTTGGTGTCTGGTGTGGAGTGAAAATCTCACGGCCTTTCTTTCCTCCCAGATGCCTGTCTGGTCCCCTCGACCTGCCTTGTTAAGTGCCCCTGCCCTGCTTCCTTGACTTGGCGCCCCTGGGCCTATGCAGAGGGTCACACTGGGAAAACCATGGAGCAAGGCCTACAGCCTACAAACTAGGGGGTGCAGGGCTTATGCGTCCCGGCCCTCAGCCGAGCCCACCACTTAGTAGCTGTGTGGCTTTGGGACTTCGATTAACCCTCTCTGAGCTTCATTGTGCTCTTCTGGAAAACCCGGATGCAGAGAGCATCTACCTCCTTGGCTGCCATGAGGATTACCGGGACGGCCGAACGCCGGGAACACTCGGGTTGTATTAGCTGTAGCCCTTCGCTTTCAGAAGTGCTCCTGGCTCTCAAAGGTTTCTCTGCTATTCCTGCCTCTTTCTTGTTCCATATGCATTTTAGATTCATCCTGTCGAGTACCCCCCCCCCAGCCCACCCCTCACCCCTAAACACATCCCCCCTCCCAGAATTGGAATTCTGGTTGAAAAACCTGGTAAACCTACACATCAGTTTGAGAAGAAATGATCTTTGTGAGAGTCAGACCTCCTAAGAACATGATGTGTTTTTCTTTCCGCCCCCCACCCCCCGCCAAATTTTGTTCTTAGATTTCTCATTTCATTTTGTCATTTTCTTCCTGCAGACCCTGAACCTTTCTTAAAGAGGGTTGTTTTTTTTTTTTTAATGCTAAGTCTTTTCATGCTCCTCATGGTGGTTGCTGGGCTTTTTTGTGTGTGTTTTTTTGGTGGTGGTGGTGTTGGGGGGGGGGTTTCTTTTAGAATTCTTTTATATCGTGCTATATTTTCTAGCTATAGTCGTTGGTGGAAAGTTTAAAAAAAAAAAAAACTATTGATTTAAAATATGTATTTTGCATCTGGCCCCTTTCCTGAATTCCCTCATTCATTCTGAAAGCTCTTCCGCTGCCTCTCTCGGGGCTCCCAGGAATGCGGTATTTTGGTCTCCTCCTTTCCAGAAGTTATACATCTTGTTTCCTCTCCACATCTTGGCATTGTGCAGGCTTCCCAGGGCGGCCGGGCCCGTAATGGCAAAAGCAGGCGTCCCCGCCGGTTCCCGCCGGTTCCCGCCTCGCGGGGCCGAGCGCCCCCCCCCTGCGCCCCGGCCGGCACAGATAGAGGAAGTGCTTATTATAGCTTTCTATAGTTTCAGGAGCTTTTGTTTTGTTGTGTTTTGTTTTTCAGAAATAAGCGCTGACTTTTAGCTGGTGCCCTTCCACCCCCTCCCCGCCCCAGGTTAACAATGATGGACTATTTCGGACATCCCAGAAGGCAGACATAAAAATAGGAAGACCCTCCGTCCACCACCCCAGCCCGGCCTCTTAGCGTAAGACACAAGACGAGAGACGTGAGGAGCCCGTCCCCTCGCTGTGCAGGCCCCTCGCCATAGAGCCCCCACCCCCACCCCCGGCCGGGGACCGTGCGTTCCGCTTAGCCAGGCACATAGGATTTATCTTTCCACATAAAAATATTTTTTCAGAATTCTACATAAGTGATTTTCCTTTTTGCAGCTCACCGCCACCCAACATGGTGTCCCCAAGACATGGCCGGTGGTGGCCGTGGCCACACATGGCCGCTGTCATGGCACACGCTCCGCCTGAAGGCCCCCACCGCCTGCCTTACGTTCTCCTCTTGGTGACTGTTTGGGGTTTTTCCCAGAGCTTTGCAACGGCCGACAGTAATCTGTGCCCGGCCGGGGAACTGCCGGGCAGCTCGCAGGATGCCCCCTGCAAGGAGGGCAGGCACGGCCGGCAGCCCCGGTGTCCTCTTGTCACCACCATCAGGGCTCGCCGCGGCTGCCGCTGGGCTCCGCTTCGTACCCTGCCGTCCGCCTCGGGCGTTCCTGAGCCGCTGGAAACTGAGGCACAGGCAGGAAGGAGCAAGAACCTCCTCCATAGGCCAGGTGCGGTGGCTCACGCCTGTCATCCCAGCACTCTGGGAGGCCAAGGCGGGAGGATCGCTCAAGGTCAGGGGTTCCAGACCAGCCTGAGCATGAGCCAGACCCTGTCTCTACTATAAATAGAAAGAAATTAATTGGCCAACTAAAAAAATATATATAAAATTAGCGGGGCACGGTGGCGCATGCCTGTAGTCCCAGCTACTCTGGAGGCTGAGGCAGGAGGATCGCTTGAGCCCAGGAGTCTAAACTCACTGTAAGCTAGGCTGACACCATGGTGCTCACTCTAGCCTGGGCAACAAAGCGAGACTCTGTCTCAAAAAAAAAGAAAAAAGAAAAAAGAACCTCCTTGATCACCCGCTGCCGTCCCCGCTGCCGGGACAATGTCCCCCGGTGCTGCTTACGGTTTGCGTTTCGGCGTCGCATCTGGCCGAGCTCACGCGTGTTGTTCTGTTGTCACGCCGCTTTGGTCTCCGGCTGCCCAGAACCGCCCACCGCGTTTTGTGCTTTCAGGGCAGGGGTCTCCAGGAGGGTCCCGCCGTGCCCGCGGTGGGACTTGGGCTTGTCGATGAGGACGTCACGTTCCGGGCGCGTCTTGGGGAGGCCAGGCCGCCCCCGGGGGACGCTGGACCCGGCTAAGGCGACGCCCGGCGGGTTTCCCTGCTCAGGTGGCGCTTCGGCCGCTCTCCCCGCCGTGGCTCCTCTCCACGGCCACTTGGCGTCCCTAGGAGACCTCGTCCGTGGCTGCCTGGTGACGCCTTCCCAATCCCGTCTCCGTGCTTTCGCAGGAGTGAGCTCCTCCCCTCCCCCCCACTGATGTTCACACCTCGGCCATCTGACGTGTGCTTTCCGTGTGGCTCCCACGGAACGCAAGCCTGTCACGCAGGTGCCGGCCACTGAGGTTCCCGTCGCCGCCCCCGCCCCCGCCCCCTCGCCCGGTTTTCCACCTCTTTCCTAACGGGGCCCCGATGTCGGCGTGACGCGGGGCAAGAGGGGGCTCGCACTGCTGCGCGGCCGCTGCTGGCCCTGACGGGGAGACGCCTGCTCCCCAAAACCTGGCTGCTGCTTGTCGGCCGTGTGGATCCCCAGCTCTACGCTCTGTGGTTACGTCTGGTTTAGGGCCTTTCCCCGCTTGGGAGAGCTTTCTGACGCTCTGCCCCGTTGTGTTTTATTTCGTCTCGTTCCCCGAAGGTGGAATGTCTTCTCTGGCCTGTGCGGCCCTCAAGCGGCCGGGACCGGGTCTTCGAGGGGCGGCCTGAGGCAGGGCAGCGCCTGCGTCTGGCGTGTTCTCTGCGAGCACGCGGCTGTCTGGGCGCCGTCCCTTCCCGGGCACTGGCGGCCCTGACGCCGAGCCCCCCGTGTGTAGGGGGGGCCCTTTCTCCCTCTGGCCTGTGCCGCCGCCGCCGGGGGCCAGCACCCCCAGCTCAGATGCGCCTCATGAGGACCCCAACCTCCGTCTGCCCTGCACACCCCGCTGCCCTCCCTCTGGTGACAACCTCAGAGCCAGTCTGTCTGTGTCTCTGGGAAGCCCCGTGGGAACCGGGTTGAATTGCCCCGGATTCATAGATCGATTTAGGAAGAATTAACATTGATAAGATATTGCATCTTTCTTTTTTTTTTTTTTTTTTGAGACAGTCTCACTTTGTTGCCCAGGCTAGATAGAGTGAGTGCCGTGGCGTCAGCCTCGCTCACAGCAACCTCAATCTCCTGGGCTCAAGTAATCCTCCTGCCTCAGCCTCCCGAGTAGCTGGGACTACAGGCATGCGCCACCACGCCCGGCTAATTTTTTCTATATATATTAGTTGGCCAATTAATTTCTTTCTATTTATAGTAGAGACGGGGTCTCGCTCTTGCTCAGGCTGGTTTCGAACTCCTGACCTCCATCAATCCGCCCGCCTCGGCCTCCCAGAGTGCTGGGATCACAGGCGTGAGCCACCGCGCCCGGCCGATAGTGCATCTTTCTCTCGACAGATTCTCCGCTCTGCTAGAATTCAGACTCCGGAGACTTCGCCCGGACCCGCCCGCGCCCTTCCCGGCAAAGCTGGTTTCAGTGACCCCTGCTACTTGGCGTGGCGAGAGCACCCCTTGGCATCCCCCACTGCCCGCTGGGAACATCTGGTCACCCTGGCCTGACCTGTCAAGTTCAATCGGCAAGAACCTCCGACCCCGGGGTTCCCCACCCCACCCCTGGGCTCTGCATCCGGCTGGCCTGCGAGTGCGAGGTGCTCGGAGCTGAGACCCCCGTCTCCCTCCCCCACCCCTGCGACACCCCCTGGCCGCCACTCCTGCGCCCGCCTTGAGGGCCCCGGATGGCGTCTGCCTTGCTCAGGGCCAGCCGCCGGCGGCCCCGGACAATTCTGCCTTCCACGCGCCCCTGGGGACACGGCGGCAACCCGCAGTTCCTGGGGTTTCCTCGACTCTGCTCAACAAAGTTCGGCTGGGTCTGCTCTCTCTGCAGTTGTCTTGCGCAACTTTCGCTGGAGGTGCGGTCACGTGTCTTCGGAATTTCCGTCGAACACGGTGCCTTTGAGCCCAGCCCTCCCTCGCCCCGAGTTGCGAGCACCCGGGGAGGCCTCGGGTTTTGTGTCTCGCCCACGCTCAGCAGCCCCGCTCGAGTCTAGCAGCGAGGGTGGTGGCAGCTTCCCGTGGGCTCCCTGCGAGACGGTCCCGTCACGTGGCTGGGAGCCCCGTAGCCCCTTCCTGGCCGCAAGGCTCGGGCTCCATCCGGCTTGACGCTCCTCCCGGATCCCTGAGCGTGAAGGACGACGTCTGCGTGGTCTGCCCACGAGCCCCCCGCCCCGCACCCGCTAAGCGTCGCCGTGGACGGCGCCGTCCTTTCTCCCGTGTTCTGTGCGGTCCGCAAACCCTTTGCGTGCTGTGGACGCGGGGCCCTGCACCCCTCAGCTTGCTGGGGTACAACGATCTCCATGTCAAAGAAAAGACCCCCTTGGTCAGAACGTAATTCTGAAGAATTCGCGGCGCTCTTCGGTGTGTGTGTGTGGGGGGGGGGTGCCTGGCGGCGGGTCGAGGTCTCCAGCGTGAATCGGCCTATTCACGGCGGTCCTCGCCTCTCCGAGAGTCAGCTCCGTGAGTTACGGCTCTCCTGGGAATGGGCCGTTTTTTCCAGTTTCCGAGTATATTTTCATAGGGTTGTTTACAGTGTTCTTTCCCTGCCAACTCGATCTCCGCGGCGTCCGTGACTGGGCCCGCCGGCCGGCGCCGTGCGTGCCTTTCCCCCTCCTGGTCGCCGCCGCGCCCGACCAGGGCCTTCCGCAGAGAGTTTTCGGCCTGCTGACCATCTTCTCCATGAAGTTTTGGGGTTGGGTGGACTTCTTTGCTTCTTGTTATTTCCACACCTCTCTTTTTCTTAGTTTTAGGGTTTTTTTTGTTGTTGTTGTTGTTGTTCATTTTCTAACTTCTTAAATTAGATATATAATTTGTTCAGATTTGGGTTTTCCCCCTTTTGTGACACAAGCACTCGGGGCCAGGCCCCATCCCCTCCGTGTCCCCTCGGACGGTCGGCCGGTGGCTCTTCCCCCTCACCCGGCCCCAACTGCCTCCTGCCACCCATCGGGACGTCCTGCTCCGCCCGAGAGCTACCGTGTTTCCCCGAAAATAAGACAGGGTCTTATATTTATTTTTCCTCAAGAAGACACCCCAGGGCTTATTTTCAGGGGATGTGCTATTTTTTTTAAGTACGGTACAACCGTCTACATTTATTCAAATAGAGTTAAGTCGTCGTCTTCTGGAACATCATCATCACTCTCCAAACCCCGAATTCCATCCTGAATGTCTTGCGACTCTGTTTCCTTTAGAACCACTGGCCCCGATCTCTCATGTGGAGCAACAGAGCTCTCACGGGGCAGATGAGAAGGGCTGCTCGTCTTCTTTCCACTCCCCAACGACATGCACGGGTCGTGCAGATGCGCTGCGTAGCCACGCCCGTCACTAGGTCTTATTTTTGGGGTAGGGCTTCTATGGCGCACATGCTTAGACATCCTGCTAGGGCTCATTTTATTGGTAGGTCTTATTTTTTGCGAAACCAGATATGCCGCGTAGCTGCGCCCGTCACTAGGTCTTACTTTCGGGGTAGGGCTTCTGTGGCGCCGATGCTTAGACATTCTGCTAGGGCTCATTTTGTGGGCAGGTCTTGTTTTCGGGGAAATGTGGTACATGGAGTGTCTGCACGTCTCTGAGCACCTGCTCACGGAGCCACCTTCTAGGTGGCTCTGAAGGGCCACAGGGGGCTGACGGTGGCCGCACTGTCCTCCCTAAGCGCGCCTGGGTCCTCGCCGTGGCAACCTTCCCACGTGTCCTCGCGTCTGGCGGCGTCCGTCCGAATCTTGCGTGCCCTCCCTCCCCAGTCTGCTGGTTGCCTGGGCCACGTGCCCCACCCACGGACTCCCCCACTGCCCTGAGACGACGCCTCTACTGTGACCTCGTGAATGTGTCGCCAACCCCGGTTGCCGGGGACCCCGGCCCTGTCGCCGCCCCCAGCCTGTCAGAGCAGGCCCAGCGCCAGGCTGGCAACGCCGGGTGGATGGGCTCCGACGGTCAGCACGCCCGGGCGCCCACCCCTGCATGACCGGTGCGTGGCGCGCCTAAACCTGCCGTGTGCACCCGCTGTGCGTGCGCGTGGCGGGGGTGTTGCCGCGTGTCTGGAGGAGCCGGGTCTGCTGGGCATGGGGGGTGCGCGTCATGTCTGCAGGAAAGAGGGTCTGCCCGTGGTCACGCGTGTGTGCCAGGAGCGTGCCCACGCAGGTACAAGTCACGTTCGAGAGAGGGCCGTGGGGGTGGGTGCGGCAAGCACGCTGTGAGCGTGTACCGTCCGGGTGTCCCACCGTGTCCTCGGGGCCCAGCCAGCCCGGCCGCCCCAGACCCCCCGCCTGCCCCCACCGAGGCCTCCCAGGCGTGACCACCCGCCCTCCCCCATGAAAGCTCCCCCGTGCAGGCTCTGTGTCTTGACCCGATTTCCGCGATGTGTGTTTTCCTTGGCTCTGTGTGGGCCGGGCGCCGCCACACGGCTGCGCACTGCGCTCTCCGCACTGCAGAGAAGCCGCCTGTGCCTGCCGTGGGCCGTCTGCGGGAAACGCGCCATCCGCTCTCCTCGGCCGGCGACCACGTGGCGGCCCCGCGCAGAGAGCTCGGGGTGCAGCCCGCATGGGGGGGTGAAGCCTCGCTTGGCACCTGCCCCCTTTCTGGGGGGCCTGAGTGTCCCACGGCGCTCCCCCCTACCCCCACTTCTGCCGACGGGCGGGGCAAAGCCCCCCTGAACTGGAGAGCGCAGGGCATGTGGGCTGAGGGGGCACAGCAGCCCTCTGAGGGGAGAGCCCCGGGCAGAGTGCGGGCGGGCGTCTGGGCCCCCTGCGTGTGGCGCTGTCTGCATGGCCATAGTGGCAGGTGACATGTGTGGCCAGTCCTCTCCTGGGCTGGCCCCAGAGCTGGCCCCCACCAGGACGCTTCTGCCCGCAGGTAGCCCCCCCACCACAGCATGCAGCCCCCCAGCCACGGCAGCAGCCCCCCGAGGGCCCCATTCACGAGTGAGCACATGTGGGTGGAGGGGAGTCTGCGGCTTTATTCACAGACCCCGGGGGACAGGGACAGCGAGGACAGAGGTGCGGGGGGTGCTCCGGGGCGGCCCCTTCGCCCCCAGGATTGTCATGGAGCCACAGCAGGGGCCCCGGCTCGGGGGCTGGGGGTCGAGGAGCTCCGCGCGGGGACCTGGGCGGGAGTGAGGGCCCAGGGTCTCTGCCTCGGGGGGCCTCTTCCGCCCCCTTACTTCCAGCGCCCGCCGACCTTGCCTTTGGCCGGGGTTCCGGCCTTCTTGCTGCTGCAGACGGGAAGCGGATCGCGTGTGAGCGTCCGGCCGGGCCGCGCAGGGCAGCCCCCAGCCCGACCGCTGTGCCCACCTGGCCGCTGGAGGGGACGGCCCCTCCCCCCGACTCCCCGGCACACACCCAGCTTCAGCCCAGCAGAGCAGACTCACCTGTGCCGGCCTGGCCGCGGCCTGGGCGCTTAGCGTGTCAGGAGGGGCTGCCCTGCGCGCCGGACCCCCTACACCCCAGGCGCACCCTCCTGCCCAGCCCCCCATGCTCCCTGCAGACCCCTGGCTGGTGAAGGCTGTGCCCTTACACGTGTTCCTGAGCACCTTACACGCATGCACATGCACACACATGCACACACGTGCACACACATACACACGCCGCTGCTCCGTGTGCTTTCAAAGGGGCCTGCGATGAGCCAGGACCTCACCACAGGGGCGGGGGGCCGTGTGGTTGTCCCCCCCAGACGCCCTTCCTTGAGGAGGAGCCCACCCAGGACGCAAGCAAGCCGGCTCGCAGGAGGAGGGAGGGAATCCTGGAAACACTGGAACTCCCAGGAGCCCCCTGAACGCGGGGTCCTGGGGCGTGTGAACTGGCTGTGCGGGGTGGGCGCCGGCACGAGGTCACTTTGGGCACTGGGGACAGGCCCCGGGGGTGGGGGGCAGCCCACCTAGAGGCCCCACTGCCCGTGGAGGCAGAATGTCATGGGCAGAGGGGTCGCCACCGTGAGGGATCGGCGGTTTTGCTAAGCATCCCGGAGGGCTGGTGACAGGGCCCAGCCTGGTCACCTGCGAGGGTGCGTGGCCGTGGGACAGCCAGGCTGGCCGGCCCAGGCCGCTCCCTGCAGCCAGTGTGGACGGAGCCCCGCCTGGCTCCCTCCTCCTGCGCCGCGTGGGGTGAGAGGGTCTGCGGGCCCCTCGCATGCTGGGCCGGGCCACCGCCCGCCCAGTGTGGGGCCGGCGGGAACGCGGGCGGGCGCGGCGCACGCAGGCTACTCACTGCTTCTGGGCCTGGTCGATGCGGCTCCTGAGGTTTGTGATCTGAAAGGACACAGCCCGCTCACTGCGGGGCCCGGGGCGGGGGGCACGGGCGGGCCGGGCGCCCTGCTTCACCGAGGCGCGGCGGACCTGCCGCCCCAGGCCTCCTGTGGCCCCGCGGGGCACTCGGCTCCCTTACTGTGTCCCGGTTCCGTGGCCCTCGGGCACGTGGCTGCGACTCGCTCTGGCTGCCTGCGCTGGCCTGGCCTGGGCTCCCACACACGCAGCTCCGGAGCCGGCCACTTACCTGCCGGCCCACGCGGGGTGCGGGGCGGGGGCTTTCCGTGGCCGGTGGGCGAGGCCCGCGGCCCCTCCTTCCCAGCCCCCAGCCCCCTCCTGGCCTCATGGTGGCGGCCCTCCTGCTGTGCCTGGCTAGCGGTGGAGCCTGGCTAGAGCCTGCCAACGGGGGCGGCTCGGAAGCCACCAGGCCACAGGCCGAGGGAGGAGGGGCGGGAAGGAGGCTCCGGGCCCCCTGCCGCCCGCATCCTGAGCCACCTGGTCTTGCCATGCGAGAGGCTGGCCGTGCACCGCACACATGAGCCTGGCCGAGGGGCTCCGCTACTTACAACTTGGCCAGCATCTGCACCCTGGCCCGGACATTCATGATCTAGAGAGACCGAGATGGTTACGTGGCTGGATGGGCAGGTGGCCTCCGGGCCCCGGGCTGGCCTGGCCGTGGCCCTCCAGGCTCTCTGAGCCCCTGGGACCGAGGTGGACCTGGTGCGGCCGGAGGTGGCAGGTCCCCGGCTCGCCTGGGACGGCGTGGTGGGGCCCTGTCCCCCATGCCTGGGCCACGCCGGCCTGCGGAGACATCTCCTCCTGGGATGGGGGAGCAGGTCCTGCCCCTGCTAGAGGTGAGGAAACCGAGGCACACACAGATGGTGGCTTGCCCCGGGCACCTGAGGAGCCGGGATGTGCCCGTGGGAGGGGCTGGAGGTGTCTGTGTCTGACTGCAGTGCACCATCATGAGGGGCAGGCACCGCCGCGGCCCACATGGGGCGTCAGAGCCTCCCTGGCCCCAGCCCTGCCCCCATGGCGCCCACCGCAAAGGCTTCTCCCCTTCTGGAGCCTCCAGGCCACCCCGGGGGCCGGCCCTTCCCAGCACGGGTGGAGGAGGGTGTGGCCCCCTTGGGGCGCTGGGGAAGAGACCACTGGGTGGCAGAGACCGCGAGGGAGGGACACACCCACACCAGAGGGACTCGGTGCCCAGAGGTGAGCTTGGCCCCGGGGGCTTCCGGAAGCCCCGGGTCTAGGAATGGGTCCTGAGGCCGCTCAGCCCCACTCCCTCCCACCTGCCCCACTGCAGGGCAGGGGACGGGCCCCCCCAGGACAGGGGCCACAGCCGGGGACAGTGGGGACAGTAGGGACACTGGGACAGTGGGAATAGTGGGGACACTGGGGACAGTGGGGACAATGAGGTCACTGGGGACACTGGGGATAGTGGGGAGAGTGGGAATAATGGGGACAGTGGGGACACGGGATAGTGGGAACAGTAGGGACAGTGGGGACAGTGGGAATACTGGAGACACGGGACAGTGGGGATAGTGGGGACAATGAGGTCATTGGGGACAGTGGGGACAGTGGGGATAGTGGTAACAGTGGGGACAGTGGGGACAGTGGGGACACGGGATAGTGGGGACAGTGGATACAGTGGGAACACTGGAGACACGGGACAGTGGGGAAAGTGGGGACATGGGACAGTGGGGACAGTGGGGACAGTGGGGACATGGGACAGTGGGGACAGTGGGGACACTGGGGACAGTGGGAATAGTGAGGACAGTGGGGACAGTGGGGACACGGGACAGTGGGGATGCTGGGGACAGTGGGAATAGTGGGGACATGGGACAGTGGGGACAGTGGGGACAGTGGGGAAAGTGGGGACACTGGGGACAGTGGGAACAGTGGGGATAGTAGGGACACTGGGGACAGTGGGGACACTAAGGACAGTAGGGACAGTAAGGACAGTGGGACATTGGGACACTGGGGACACTGGGGACAGTGGGGACAGTAGGGACAGTGGGGACACTGGGGACAGTGGGGACAGTAGGGACAGTGGGAACAGTGGGGACACTGAGGACACTGGGGACATTGGGGACAGCAGGGACGGCCACGCAGGCTCCTCGGGGCCCGGGCCCAGGCGGGCGGGGGACGGCGCAGGGCGCTGCGGCACTCACGTCGTAGCGCTGGCGTTTCAGCTTCTCCCCGTACTCGAACTTGTCGGTCTCCAGCTTGTACAGGGTGTCCCAGAGCTCCTTGGCCTTGTCCCTGGGGGAGGCCGGGGTCAGGCCTGGCTGCAGAGGCCGGGCCGGCCGCGTCCGGGCCCCTGCTGTCCTCCCGCGGCCACGGGCAGGGCCACCACGCCGCGCGGCCTCCCTGCCGCCCTCACCTCAGCTTGTCGTCGCTCAGGTGGTCGATGTTGAGCGGCTTGCGTCTCTCGGCCAGGATCTTCTTTTTCATCTCACGGGCCGTCTGCTTCTTGCCTCTCTTCTGGTCGGCCTGGCGGGGACAGGGCGGGCGGCCTGGCCTCAGCGGGGGCGGCAGGTGGCGGCGCCCCAGCTCCCCCTGCCCCGGGCCCACGCGCACCTTGGCCAGGTAGCTGCTGTAGTTGGCCCCCATGGAGGACAGGGCCTTCTTCTTCTTCAGGTCGTCCTCGGCTCTCCGCTTGGCGTCCTCCTCCTCCCGCCTGGCCTTTTCCTCCTGCGGAGACCCGTCCCCAGCCCTCAGCGGGGGGCGAGGGTGGGCGCTCCGGGC
This sequence comes from Mirza zaza, assembly GCA_008750895.1. Lineage (NCBI taxonomy): Eukaryota > Metazoa > Chordata > Mammalia > Primates > Cheirogaleidae > Mirza > Mirza zaza. Next base: position 18,616 of record VSMD01082031.1, read on the forward strand.
GGCAGGGGTCAAGGACCCGCCCTGGCCTGGAACACGCCGGAAGGAAGCTCCCCCGGGGCCTGGCCAGGGTCTCGCAAGGGGTCCGCAGGGCGGGGCCTCGGTCAGCGGCTCTGACCGCTGGACAGTGGTGGCGGGACCCCCCCAAGAGAGGAGGCACCGAGACCCCACACTTCTCAGGGCACCGTCCTCACCGCCAGCCGGTTCTGGCGTTCCCGCTCCTTCTCCGCACGGATCCTCTGCTGCTCCGCTCTCTCCGCCCGGCGCTTCTCCTGTGGCCAGAGCCGCGGTCAGCCCGGCCTCGCCCACCCCAGCCCCGAGTGCCCGGCGCCCCCTCCAGCAGGGCCCCCGCACGCACGATTCTCTCCTTGAGAGCAATCAGCTCCTCCTCCTCCTTCTTCCGAGCCTCGAAGTGGCTGTCGATGAGAGCCTGGAGCTCCATGAGGTCCTTGTTCTGGCGTTTCTTCTGGATGTCCTGCAGGGGGGAGAGGGTCCGCGGCCACCATGCAAGCTGAGAGTGGCAAGGGGCCTTCTGTCCTCCCCACACCCCCGTGGCTGCCGTCCTCCCAGGGGCCTGGCGTAGGCAGGGACCGTGCCCTTCCTGTGGGGGAGCCCAGGCCCTGCCCAGATAAGAGGCCCTCAGCACCCCTGGCACAGGCTGGCTCTGCCTCAGCTCTGCCCATCTTCCAGGGGCCCTGCATGGCCTGGCAGAGGGAAGACTGCGGCGAGACAGGGGTGTTAGAGGAAGAGATGGGCGGGTGTGCGAACAGATGGTTGGAGGGAGAATGGATGTGTGGGTGGAGGGGTGGGAGGATAGGTGGGTGGGTGGATGGAAGGATGGGAGGATGAAAGAGTGGGTGTGCGGATGGGTGCATGGATGATAGCTTGATGGGTGCATGGGTGGATGGATGGATGGATGAGTGGGTGAGTGGATGGGTGGATAGATGAGTGGCTGGGTAGATGGATGGATGGGTAGATGGATGGATGAGTGGGTGAGTATGTGAGTGGATGGGTGGATGGATAAGTGACTGGGTGGATAGATGGGTTGGTGGATGGTTGTGTGGATGGATGGATGGGTGGATGGATGGATGAGTGGGTGAGTACATGAGTGGATGGGTGGATGGGTGGATGGGGCAGATAGATGAGTGACTGGGTGCATGGGTAGATGGATGGATGGGTAGATGGATGGATGAGTGGGTGAGTAC